>JBBKCR010068912.1:0-10177 GCA_037577295.1 Ladigesia roloffi | reverse complement strand
TCTGGACGTGTCCCAACCATCTCAGTCTCGCCTCTCTGACTTTATCTCCAAAACATCTAACATGAGCTGTCCCTCTGGTGAACTCATTCCTGATCCTATCTATCCTCGTCACTCCCAAAGAGAATGTGTATATACAATGTACATACAATAAACTTATTAAAAATAAACATTACATATAAACTCAAAAGCCATACGCAAAAAGTACTGGGATGACGTTGAGTTGGAGTATGGAGTTGGTTACCCTTTGCAGTTTTAACAGCTTCCAATCTTCTTGGAAGGCTTCCTAAGATTTTGGAGTTTCTGTGTCCTCAAACACATTTGTCCACACAGTTTTTTCAAACTAATTTCAACAGTTTCTTTCCTATCCTTCTTAAAACCAACAAAAACTCCTTTTCCAGTTTCTGATTCGCAGTAAAGTAGTCCCTTACACTCAGAATGCATGAACACACTACATAACAGCACACAGTGTGAACTTCTTTCTCAGTATTGAACCCATTCACCAAGTAAAGCAGGCAACCAGGAACACAACACCCAGGGAGCAGTGTGTGGGAACAGTGCCTTGCTCAAGGGAACCTCTGTGGTGCCACTTGCAGCCCTTGGAATAGATCCCACAGCCTCCTCACTACAGAGGCCTTAACCAACACCATAAATCTGTGTAAGTAAATGTAAGTACACATTGGATATGCAGTATATTTTTATATATGTAAGCATGTACATAGTAGGTATATCTATACACGTGTATGAACACAGACCTGAGACCTGAGAGTGTCCTCAGGTGCCTGTTGACAGCAGCAGTAATTATATAATTATATTAATTTGTAACTGATATTGATTTAGAACTTACACTGGTGTGCTGGGAAAGTCCGCGGCTGAGAGCCAGAGCTGCTGTCAGTATCCTCATCTTCTCAGAGTGAAGAGGAGCTTCAGGGAGAACACGAGAGTCTCCAGAGCCAGAACCACACCAGCTCCGGTCTCACCGGTGAAAGTCACGCCGCTGCTGCAACAACACAAGACCACCGACCACAACCTGCACCCCAAGGACCCCCCTGCGGTCCGCCTGACTCGCATTTCAACATACACCTTAGCGAAAACTTGGTGAATTCCAACCCCACAGCTACTACTTTAAAACTCAAACCTCCATGAATGTATTGTAAATGAAAAGGTAATTCAAAATAGTTTTCTTTTGTGGATGTACTTATTTTCCAATGGATAACTTGGCTCAATTTGGACTCTGGAGCTGTACCTCCCTGCTTTGTATAGTAAATGAACCACTATCCCATTTCACTGATGGTTTTATATGTAAATATGAACATGTTTAACTTTCATTTTGTGTCTCTGGATTCAGGCAGAGAAATGGACAGTCGGGAATTTTCCGCCCCTCAATGTATGTAATGCGGGAGCCATTTCAGCCAATCAACATGTAGCAGGAAACCAGGGGGGCAAGATTTGGCATATGTGAAAGACAGTCAAAGCCCTCTCCGGTTAAATAACAAATTGGGCTTCGCATAAACAGCGACACCCGGCGGCGGGAGGAGAGCATTGTGAACAGGACAAACGGTCCACAACTATGGATTTATATGGACAAAAATATTGGGACGCCTCTAAACGATTGAATTTAGAGGCCACTTACCTCCAGTGAAGGATAACCTAAATTGTTTTGTTCAGTGCCATGCTTCCAACCCAGTTTGTTGAAGAACCTTTTCTGTTTCAGAAGGACTGAGTCCCAGTGCACAAAGCAGCCCCATAATGACGTGGCTTTAGGAGTTCAGTCTGGAAGAACATGACTGGCTAGACAGGTTCCTGATCTCAACCCCATCCAGCACCTTTGGGATGAACTGGAACCGAGATTGTGATCCATACCTTCTCGTTCAACATCAGTGCCTGATCTTATAAATGCTCTACAGAATGAATGGACACAAACTCCCACAGAAACTCCAAAATCTTGCGTAAAGCCTTCCAAGAAGAGTGGAAGCTGTTATAGCTGCAAAGCCGGGGCCAAACTCTATACTACAGTCTGTATTTGAATTCAATGTCATAAGAGTAATTTAATTATTATTTTGTAGAGTGGTGTTTGTATTGTGGTATAAGCAGCATGCTTGAAGTGGGCCGGAACGCAGTTCCGGATCTTTTGTATTTTCGTCTTTTGGGTTCCGCCACTTTTTTCAGCGTTCCAGTACTAAAACTGCTCCAACGCAGCGACAGTGGCCCGAGAATATGTCGGAAAACGAGAGTTCCTGCACTTATTTTTTCCCAATTCAAGCACTGGGTATAAGTATCATTTTACGAAGTGGTAGTGTAGTGGTGTGTATATTGTGACACTGTTAAATTTACGCAGTGGTATTATTCAGAGTATTCATATTTATGTTTAGGTTCATATTATTATTATTATTATTATTATTATTATTATTATTATTATTATTATTATTATTATTATTATTGTTATAGCTGAATAACGAAATAAAGGACAGAAACATTAACAAATGAAAAGAAATCACACACATGTAAATAAAAAAAAAAACTCAATATATCATTGCAGCAAGTTCGTATAAATGTGAATGGATCCTTTTCATACAATGCGATAAAGGTGTTAATTCCGAGAACGGGAGGGATGTTTGTGTTTGTCTCCGTGTGAACTCCCAGACGTGCACTGACTCTCGGCCAGCAGGGGGCGCAGTGAGACTTTAGAACAGGGGTCACCAACCTTTCTGAAACTGAGAGCTGCATCGCAGGTACTGAGCAATACGGAGACCTACCAGTTTCATACACTTGTACAGTTTACCTAAACTTCATGCATGATAAACATATTTTAAATAGTTTTTTTAGATATGGTCATTTTCAAACAGTTATAAATGCAAATGTGAATACAGAAGAATAGCAACAGGATACAATTACATGCTAGGCATTGCTCACTGGTGAGTTCTGTGCTATATTTTGGCCCGGTCTGCGGGCTACTCATGTGGTCTATGGGGCACCCATGTTGATGACCCCTGCTTTAGAAAACACATCTTTTACTTCTTTCACTTATTTTTTCAACTTTTTACTGTGGTCTCCATCCTCATAATCCTCCTGCCAACACACTCAGTCTCTCCTCAACATCCTCCTCTCAACACACTCAGAGTCTCTCCTCAGCATCCCAACATACTCAGAGTTTCTCCTCAGCATCGTCCTCCCAACATACTCAGAGTTTCTCCTCAGCATCGTCCTCCCAACATACTCAGAGTCTCTCCTCAGTGTCTTGCTCTGGTTTTTTGTGACCTACAACTTCTTCCTTCTCAATATGGTGCTCTGGGGCACTGTATTTGGTAGGGTCTGTTTCTAATGCTTGTTGTGTTACATCCTGCAGGAGAAGCTGGTTTGTGTTAATAAGGGGCGTGGTTTCAAGCTTATTTTTATGTAATCTGTGGCAGGTGACCTCAATTGCGCTCTTATAGCTCTAGCCTGACGTGTTAGATGGCCGTCTGCAGAGTCTCCCAAGGGACTTGTTGCTGTTTTTACTCCCTTTTTTACTTGTCTTATAAGAAAATAAGAACATCTAACATTGCCGGAGGCTGTCTTCCTATGTCCTTACCTTTTGAGCTGAAGGGTTTATGACATCAGCATCCACCAAGAACTTTACATTAAATTTTTTAACATTCAGGTTTCATCAAAGAACTATATCCTGTGATGAACAATAAGGAAATCATGGATCGTCCAGGGCAATGGGTGGTCTGATGGTTAGGGAATGGCCCCTGTGTTTGTAGGTTTGAATTTCAGGTCTACTAATGGCACCACTGAGTTTCCTTTGAAAAAGTTATCCCACACACTGTGTCCTGTGTTCATGTATAAAACATAGACACTTTACTAAACTGATTTTTTCTATTGTTTTAGGAATACTTTTCCTAATCAAAAATCTATTTCTCCACAATTCTGAGAGAATAAAACATGACATATTGAATCATACTGGAAGATACAGTTACGTTCCATTTACATTCTTCTTAAAAGCTGTATTTAGTTTATGCACTCTGTTAATGGGCCTGTATAAAAAGCATTATTTACCACAAATTGTACAAATTCATTTTCATTAAAGAAATATCTGTCCATTGTACATTAACAGATGCATTAATTTATTTGTGAGAAAATAGATAATATTTAGAGAATATACTGTGTGAAACTCTTGGCTTACGACTAATTCATTTATATTATGCGTAGACTCACATTTTTGCACAAGCACTTTCCTGTCCATTTTATCCTGACATATAGAGTAGATTAAAGAGACAAGGAGCCTAGATTAAGGAGCTCCAACCACTCAGCATTCAGCACCACCAGTATACTGATCACGGCTCCATCATCTGCTCCTGGTTCTTCACTGGTTCAGGACCTCAGTTAGTTGGTCTTTGTTCAGCTTGAGTGATTCATACATAGGTTCCTGTGTGGCTTAACAGACAATAAAAATTCCTCTGAAACTTGTCAGGTTCAGGCACTGGCCTTAAAATATGAGTTTTTTAAGTCCTTCAGGAAGCCTGGAGAACTGTTAATCAAGACTGCATAAAAAATACAAGAAAGTCTGGATATTTGGAAGCAAATATAAAAAAACCCCCTCTATACTATGAATAAAGTAGTATAGTTAAATTTAGCAGTGTGTAGTCTCAGAAATTATGTTTGACGTGTAGCTTCGCCTAAAATCTTCTCATAGCAATGTGGTGTGGTCACAGCACATGGTGGACCACATGCATGACTGGACAGGACAGCTGAAGGCCTGAAAGACATGACACATGTACATGTGGATCAAATAATGTACTCAGTATGCACCAGCCTTCTCAGAACAAGAGTGCAATAACTATTATTTTGAATGCCTTTCAGAAAAAGAACCATGACTCAAAGAAGTTTTTATTGAGAACATCATGAAATACACAGATAATGTTACGAGATACACCAGTTACAAATTTCTTGCACAATTAAGTGATTAAGATAAAGAGGTTAAGAGTGGATTTTGTGTGAAATGATACATTTGTGCAGGAACTTAGGAGGTCAGAATTGTTCACACTCTTAGTGATTGGAACCAGATTTTAAAATCTCCCTCACAGAAAGTTGTTTCTGGTTGCACTGCCTGACACCTAAGATGTTAAGAAAGTTTTGGTAGTAAAACTAAACCCATTCCTGGTGAAATGGACTGTATCATGAAGATCAAACAGTCCTTAACAAAACTGATTTAGTTCATATTTGCCACGATTTTACCATCGGAGCCCAGTGGAGCTTCACTGGGGGTCACTAATGAAAAAGATTTCTCAACAATAACCTATATCACACCAAACCCACTCTGAAAGACTTTATTTACATTCTCAACCACTGAATTACACAAAAATAAATAAAAGATGAAAATCCCCAAATATCTGAGAATGTTTTTTTATACCTTCAATTTTATAAACAGGATTAGCGTAAAACTATCAACAAGAATATAATGACAATTGTATAAAAAGAGACTTCGTTTGCATATTCAGGTCTTCTATACAGCAAATTATGCAGCAATTAAGGTCATTACACACATGGACAATATCCTTAAGTGCATTTTAAAGTATGTGACACTTGAATATGTATGTGTTTTTTTATATCTAAAAGCAGGAAACAGGAAAAAGAAGAAGCGGGTAGGAGGACCATGCAAACATCATAATCAATCAATCAATCAATCAATCAATCAGGGTCAATCAACAAATCAAACTCGACACAGGCAGAAAAATGTGCGTGAAAGAGTATCTATGCACCTCTATTAGGCTACTCGTTCTAGCAGAAATATTTCATCTGCACTGCCCTTTAACTACCATTCTCAGGGAACAACTTGTTCTGTCAAGAGTCTTCCTGAAAAGGGAATAATGTGAAGGGACCAATCTGGATCACTCAAGCAGACACAGCTGCAGTGTATTTTACAGCATGGAAGCGAATAGCTTGGAGAGCACTAGCACAGGTCTGAAAGAGACTCGGGCAAAAGCACCAGGAAGATGCTGCCTGCTACAAAGTTTTATTTTACAACCATCAGGTTTTTACTTCTTCTTCATACTAGAGCCCTGGATGTTGAGCTCAGATACGTGTGTCTTCTGCCTCTCTTCTGATGGTTTCGCTCTTTCCCTGGACGAGCAAAACAAAATTCCGTGAATTAAGTTACAAAAAGGAAAATGTTAAAGGAAAGCCCAGTATTTCCAATTGAAAAAAATGGCTGCATTCGTCATGCATAACATTGGTAAAATTCTATATTTTGGTTATTAGGGCTGCACAATACATTGCCTACTAATCTTTATCACAATATCAGTCTCTGCACTATTGATACCATAGAAAGCTGCAAAGAACAAATGCGCCTCTAACCAATCACAGTGTTTCCGACAGGGTGTCCAGTCACAGCTCCCTGTGAGTTACTGGGCTTTCTGATGAATCATGGTCTTTTTGTAATCCAACAAACTCTCATTTTTTCATTATATATGATAGCGAATCGATACACAAATAGGTCGGTCTAAACTGCTGTAAAAGTAACAAAACATTAATTCTGGGCGATGATTAAAATGTTATGCTTTCCTGCAAGTAATCCTGCAAAATGTTTAAACTAATCTGAAGTTTATTGTGCATTTATATAAAAAAAATACTGTTATATGAATGACCTGCTATATGAGATGTAGACCATTATCACCATTATGAGAACTGAGATGTAGAGAGCTGCAATTCTAGCAAGGGTCCCTGTTAGACCAAGTTGTTGGCACTAAGTAAATAATCATGATATTAACACTTTAAAGTGCCCAGCCCTACAAAAACGTGATTTCCTATACTAAAAAGGATGGATATTGTAAGGGCGTAACTGACCTGTGTGTGACACTGGGGCCGGCGATGGCTGCTCGGTGCACCACTCTGGGTCTGGGGGCCTCAAGGCTGGACAGTGGAGCAGTTGTCTGGTATTTGGACAGCTCCTGCTGCCACTCATCATCGAAGGACTGGGCTTCGGCTACAAGGCCAAAGAGGTGAGGGGCAAAGGTCAGGGGTGATGAACAGTTTTGGCATTAATGCACATGGTGACTAAACAGGGCAACTGCAGAAATGTGACCTTTCTGTTTTCATCCTTGGTACAGAAAGGTAAGTAAATAAAGCTAAGAATGTGTTATGGCTGGTTGGGTTTATTTATTATTAATAAAGTGTTCCACAATTGTATCTCAGGCAACATATAATTCCAAATCAAAGTTTCACAGTGCCACTTTTCATTAAGTCATTAAGTTAATGTCTGCCTCACAAACCTGGAAAATACTGTTTAGGACTTTACTGACGGGTGTAATTTGAACAATAAGGCAAAATAGAAAAAAAAAAAAAACGAATTGGCAACAGAATGGGTTATGAATATTGTATCATGAGTATAATGTTCATTACTTGTCAAACATATCACTAAAAATTAAAAGCAATGTTACAGTATGTACCAGTAGATAGTAGAGCTGTAATCAGGCCTTAAAAGTTAGGCCCCACAAGGCCCGAACCAGAGAGAATTTGGCCAGAGCTCAATAAGTACATTTTAATTGACAGCTTTTTAAAATCCAGAACCCGTTTACAGCCTAACGTTACTCAAATGTGCGCATGCACACATCTATTTTGCCTTTTGTCAAGAATGAGTGATTGATACATTTAAACCATCATTTATTCAGGACCAACATAGGCTATAAGCCACTTGGATGTTGGAACAAAGAAATAAAATAAGTCCTCTGTTAACATCGTAGCATCTCAGTGTTCTAAACAGGCCTAGGCACACATATAGCCAAATAGGTCAATGTGGCAATAAAAGTGAGACTTTAACAAAATCAGCTAAGATAAATTCTAAATGAAGTTGGATATTTTGGAGTAATGAAAATAGTGCTCCGTGGGATTTGCTTCGCCTCTTCTCTCCACAAACCAGGCTTAACCCGACCAGGGTATCTGCAGGCTTAAGGAAGCCAAATGTAAGACTTTTTAAGACTTTTTTTAAGACCACTTGGATCAAATTTAAGACCCTACATTCACAAAACGGCAAACAGCATGTGACCACCTTACAAATAGTCGGAACACTTCTTGGAACTGAAAGCTCTGAAAAATAACTGGAAGTGAAACAAAAAACATTATAGACTATTATAGACAATTAAGTTCCGTGAAGTGAATACAGGGAATAAAATAAGAACATTACAATCACATTGAAAGAAAAAGGCAAAACACCATTTGAATTTTGCTAAATTCTTTAGAGATTATCAGAAAAAGTATTATTGAGTCTGTGGTATTTTAAGACCTTTGAACTCTGGATTTAAGGATTACTAGTCATTTTTAAAGATATTTAAGGCCATAATTTTGTAAAATCTAATTCAGTACTTTTTAAGACTTAAGAATCCGCGGATACCCTGCAGACGGTGAACTGCATCTGAAATGTAACAAAAGAATAATGCTAACGTTAGCCTACACATTCTATCAATATTATGCATTTAAGACTCAATTAATATTTGAATATTGTTTAATGAAAACCTTCCCTAACCAAAACTAGGCTACATGTCTTTGTGAATGAAAATAAATGAATCCACTGTAGATGGTGCGTCCATCACTAAACACCTTGTCACTGCTGCTGGTAGTGGTCGGGATGAAACCAAAATCGACAGAGTCTAACCTCGGTTTCACCTCCTCAGCATCCATTTTTTCATCTTTCTCGTGCCGATCCAAATGCATCATCTGACCACTCATTTACCTTGAAAGCCATAGCCCGGGTCCAGCACGGGTCCAGCCCGTGTAAAATTATAGAAATTAAGCCAGAATCTGACCAAACCCGTTGGGATCAGGCAAAGATTATCAGCTCTAGTAGATATAATGTCCAGGTCTATCAGAAAAGAATTCAAGTTATGTGAGTGAAGGCATTTAATCATTTTAAGTCAGATTTTAAGGCACAACAAAGTGAGAACACACTCACTCTCATCCATGTTCTGGAAATCCTGGTTAAGTTCTCTTTCTCCTGTTTTTTTGTTCTGTTTCCTTTCGATTACGTGGCCCCTGTCTTTGATGTGGTGGCCAATGGACATCTTCTCTATTCCGCTCTCTGAGTCCTTTAGAGCTCGCCTGGTTTCCTTAATCTAAACACATTTACACAAACACACACACACACATACCTATCAGCACATCCTATATGTTTTTGTTTTTAAGTTGTACTCCAAAAAATATGATACTTTAGACCCTGTTCCTCAGTACTCACCCCACCAGGGGCACACCGTGTCTGAGAGGACGCCTGGAAAACTTTGGCTGGCTCATCTCCTACTTTAGAGTAAGTCATGACTGAAGAAGAGCTGAATGCATGGGTGTTGGAGTCTATGGACATGTTCTCCTGAAACAAAATGAAGAGGTTTTTAATCACATTTACAGCTTCGCAAATTCTTAGTTGCAAATTTGGCAAAAAAAACAAACAAAACTAAAAAAACCCTAAAGTGTAAATATAACAAACACTGTGACACTAATGGATTTTTCAGAGGGTTACTCACAGCATTTCGGTGCATATCCGCCATTCTGCTTCTCGTGCCCATCATGTTGTCCATCAAAGCGAAAGGGTTCCTGAAGAAATCCATGTCCTGAAGGGACAGACAGACAGATTCATGGATATGTTCAACAAAGTTATCCATAGGCTGATTTTAAGCATTTTAAAATTGAGTTTCCCCACAAAAACGCACTTCAAAGTCAGAGAAGCACGCTACATCGAATCCTAAGTAACATCAATGTTTTTATAAAACAGTCCATTTTAAATATGTAACATTTCTGTTAAAGTTTTGTTCAAAGGCATAAATGTCACAGGCCAAATCTGAAAGATTCAAGGTCCTTTATTTGTCGAACATGTAGTGTTAAGTGCCCCTGAGTCTCAATATGAATCCACATTTTTTCCAGTTCCAAACTGATTTCGATACACAATTGCCGACACTGATACAGATTACGACATCTTTTTTACTTTAATATTAGCTTTTTTTGTTGAAAGGTTACATCACAGAATGAATAAACTACCAAGGAGAAAACTACCTCTAAAAGATGACCATCTCAAGCTAGGATACGCAAACGCTGGAATCTCTGTGCTCTGTGTAAACAACGGGTGACGTACTCACGCAACAGATCACTTACAGCGTTTGCGTAACCTACGCCAAAGAGCATACACAGGGGGCTCGAGATGGTCGTCTTTCAGAGGTAA
>JBBKCR010068874.1:0-10178 GCA_037577295.1 Ladigesia roloffi | reverse complement strand
GGAACCTCTGGTTTCTGGCTCCCTTTCCCTCACCCGAGGCAGTGAACGGGGC
This sequence comes from Ladigesia roloffi, assembly GCA_037577295.1. Taxonomy (NCBI): domain Eukaryota; kingdom Metazoa; phylum Chordata; class Actinopteri; order Characiformes; family Alestidae; genus Ladigesia; species Ladigesia roloffi. The sequence goes on along the minus strand of JBBKCR010068874.1, from coordinate 10,126 downwards.
ACGGCTCGCAGCCCGCACCGTTACAACTATGAACAATAATAACAACAATGCATTTTATTTATAGAGCGCTTTCAAAGATACTCAAAGATGCTTTACCTGGAGATACAGTACAGTAATAGATTTACATTGACATATAATCAGAAAGTTAAAACAACGCATAATAAAACTTATATAAAAAGACAGCACAAGTACAATGGATGTATCAGAGTGCAACAATAAATTATTCACACTTGCTTCTTTCATTCTCTAGGTTACATACAGTTTTGATTGCTTATTCTATGCAGGGCTTAGGTGTGTGTGAGGGATGAGCCCCCCACCCCAGTCTGAACAGGACACTGGTCTTGAAGATAATGGCACTGCCAACAACACTGGGGTCTTAAATTGGTGCAAATTGAAGAAGCTTTCAGATCTTAAATAAACTTCTGAAGTAGACCAAATTGAAATTGAGGATGTGAGAGGTAGCCACAGGCATCATTTCCGACCTAAATATGATTTCTCTGCGCACAGGAGAGGCAATGAGATGTGTCAGATTGTTTTTGGCAGAGTTCATGGTGCTTGTGTTTTACTGCATGTGCTCTGCATGCTCCAGTCCCCCTGCCTCTGACTGTCTATAAGCCCAGAGGAGATAAATCAAAGCTTGATGAGAGTCGGCAGCCCTGCTGTCTGCTTCATTCTCTGTTCATCCAAACACAACCTACACCACGGCAAACAAATTAGACCTATATGTAAAATATAACATTTCCAACATATTCCACTGAAGAGAAAATGTATATTCCTTTCCATTCAACATGAGATTCAGTGCTATCGGTGGTTTGTTCAGTGAATATTTGGCAATGAATTGGAATGGATTGTATAAAGAATGTCTTCATTATCAGGACAAATTATGTCAATACATGATTTATTCTTCATCATAAGCCTGTGATTATAATTTTTATAATGACCACATAAAGAAGTTATTCATTTTTAAACATTCAAAAGCTATTTTTCAGTTAAGGACTTGGATCAAGATAAGCATTTAAAAGCAGACCCTCATGAAGGACTGCCCTGTTTACGAAATTACAACTGATAGCCTAAAAAAATAAATAAAGAAATAAAATAAGTGTTAGTTTTCAACCTAAACGATAAACATCGTTCCTGTGGATCTTTCTAAAGCTATGTTTTACATCCTGAAACTTCTCCACAAGGAAATTAGCACGCAAACAGCTTTTTACTCAAACGTCTCTAGATAACAATGTTAATATAAAAAGGCTCCCCAACAACTGTAGTAACTTTGGTATCATTAATGACTGTCACAGTTTGATGCCGATTTGTGGAAATATCATAGGGACTTTACGCAGTCAATTTCAAAACGAATCTCACGAGCTGGTTATTAAAATTCTCGTACATTTTATTCTCAGCGCCACAGTTTTACTGACCAAACATGCTCAGATTCTTCATGCCGAGTCTTTCTAACTTTTACGGTTGAAAAAAATATTTCCCCCCATATCACATGCCATTACAGTGTTATGGAATACAGTTATGAAATTCATGGTATTCAGTATGTGTAATGTATACTTGTACAATGTTTAAGGCCTTACTTTCCCCCATTCATTTAAGAGAATGCGGTCTTGTACATATTTAATGAGCCAATAGGTAAATAAACTGAGACCTAATCTACTATACATTCATTTCAAGAACCAGAATGAGATGATGTTTCTCCTTGCAAACAACAGTATGTGCTGGTAGATGCTTTAATGTGACTAACTGACCAGAAGAGGGAGCACTAATCTAGAAATACAAAAAGACAACGCAAAACTGCTGAAAGCACAATTCCACACATAATCCCTGAAACCAAGACAAAATGAAACAACTTTTAAAAGTGTAATTACATTCAAAATTGAAGAATATAATTAACTTCAAATCAAACAGGAACTTGCTCATGCGCTCTCTATTTCTGACCTCATTTTTTAACACTGAGTGAGAATTAGGTTTGCTGGTCCTGTGGTCATTTTGATAAATCTCTAAAGTGAGACTTCTACTTCTGAAGTTACCAAATAATTTATTTACATGGTTTATTTATATGATTAATGTCTAAAAAGGCATCAAACCTATATTTGTTTTTCCTGTTTCCTGGCCTTCGTTCACATCACCACTAATAAGCATTTAGCACACATTTTATGCCCATTTACTAAAAAAAACAAAAATACTGAAAAAGAACCAGATGTATAATTCTGTGATTTTCATTTGATTGAAGATTCAAGATTCATCACATTTGATAGAAACAATAGAATGTCTTACATTTGTTCTGCTTTCTTGGAAACCTGTTTTCCCCATTTTTATTATTAAAAAACTGATATAGTATATGAACAAGAGTACAATTTACTTTCCAATTCACACACAAGGCCACATGGGGACATTAATCTTCAAAAACAAGATATTCACTGTTTTGTAACAACTCAAAAAACAAAGCTTTTATATAAAGTAATATCAGCCTACAGCAGTCCAGCCCCACCTATTCACACTCCCCAAAAAGTTTTTTTGAATTTAGGAACATCACAGTCCATGTGTACATAGTTCATTAAATCTTAAAGGCACATTAAGCCTATTTAAAATGATCCCATTTGATTCTATGGGACAAAAAAAGGTCGGAAATTGGACATGTAGAAATGAAAGCTGACTGTTTTTGGTACGCAGAACAACAAATACATCACAACAAATGTGTAAAAAAGCAATATAAATAAAAAACAGTAATAATAAGATCATAAAACAAGATTGAACACCAAAATAAAAGCACCGATCAAACAATGAAATACTTTCTCGAGCTGTGTGATAATAAAAAGCATTCCATTTACATATTCCCTTTCTCACTCTAAAGATTTCATTTCGATTACGACTGAGAAGAGATTAAAATATATACATATGGGGAACTAAGAAAGCAGAAAGTGTGAGGATAAAAGGTCAGTCTGAAGATGATGTTATAAAATGTGAGAAGGAAGAACAGCCAATAACATCCTGAGGCAAAGCATTTCAGAGACTAGCAGATACATCATTAAATGATCTGCCACTCTGATACCAGTGTAGTCTTACAGCATAGTGGTACTGCTTGTCTAGGTCTGATCAGATGGGGTGAGACAGAGTAGTGCTGTGGAAAACAGGATTTTTCCAATTTAATTCATTTCAATTTTATTTATAAAGTGCCATTTACAACCAATGTTGCCATAAAGCAGCTTTACAGAATCCAGGTCTGAGCCCCTCGTGAGCAAGCCAAGGGCAACCAAGGCGAGGAAAATCTCCCTAAAGCTGGAGGAGGAAACCTCAGGAGGAATTGAGACTCTTGAAGGGAACCCACCCTCCTCTAGTCGACCCTGAGCGAGTCTCTATTGGAAAAACTAACAATAAAAGGCCATAGTGTGCAGCTTAATCACCACTGGATTGATTGTGCGTCTACAGCTAAGGGAGCTGGTACAGTTAAAGAGTCGGTAGACTTAGAACTCTTTGTTCGAAGAGTATTAAACGTAAAGTGCTGTGAAACAGAAAGCCAGTTTAATTGATGGAGAAAGGTGAGATGTGTGCTCAGCACTTAAGTACAGACTGCATGAGCTGTGACTGCAGCTGCAAAAATGTTAGTGTTGGATTTGAGCTGAATCAGGAATGACGTAACTGCAGGAAGTGTGAGATTATCAAAATGTGAACAAGGGCTTCAGCATCTTTCACTTAGTTTCAGGTAATCTTGCGTAACTGATTAACCCTCTGGCTGTCCACGTTTTTTCTACCCTTTCAGCGTCCTTGTGTCCAAAAATGGCCACCAACACATTAAGTCTGTGATTTTTACTGCATAAAGTGTTTAATTAACATCAGTACATGTCATAATTATAAAATTTCCACAAAAAAAAAATATCCTTCAAATACCAGTTTGTTTGCATTATGCACTTGTTAGAAAACAACCTCAAAAGTGTAAATGTTCTATATTTTCAATGCTGCTGGATTTTCTTGTGTTACTAATAGTACAGTCTTGGATATGTAACTGATTAACAACAACTCTTATTATTATGCATTGCTTATTGTTTGCAGGGAAAGCAAAAAAAACCCTCACACTCAGCATCCTCGTGGCAAAAAATGGCCACCCCCTGCTTACACTCCCAAAATGTTATAAAATTAATATATATTAAAATATTTTTCAGCTTTTTCCAACTTGATTTCTTAAATTAGCAGCTGTCCTTGTCATGAAAAGCAAAAAATCATTTAAATTAAGAACTTTAAAGGCCGTGTTAAAAAGCAACTTAATATGCAAAAAGGGGGTGCATCATCCACTTTTTCAAATGTATTTACCAATTTAATTTGGCATGCTGTCCATTCATAATATGGCATGTAGGCAAAGGTATTTGGACATGACCATTTAATTGATTTTGATGACACTGCATTTAAATACATGGAGTTGGTCATAGAGTTGCTCTATAGAACATAGAGTTCTATAGAGCATTTATAAGGTCAGACAAAATGTGTCCCTATATATGGAATACATAATGGCATCCAAACTATCTTCCTCCCCTGGAGGTAAGGTACCTAACCCAAACCCTAAAAAATCAGGTGTGTCCAATACTTTTGTCTATATAGTGTGTGTAATTTTAAAATACATGAGAGCCTTTATGCATTACCTTCTGTGACTTGCTGAAGCCAATGTCATATCTACATTTGCTGAACATCTTTTAAATGAGAAAGTGCCAATTTTATTTGATTATTTTACATAAAGATTATTCAGAAAACTTTTATGCTACATGCAGCCTTGAAAGTTCTCCACCGCTATATGAATTTTAGGAGAGCAAAAACATGGTCATTTTTACATTTGATTCAGAGGTCAAGATTTCCACACTTGTACACGTTAGAAGAAATCCAAATGCGCCCACTTCCAAAAAAAAGTTTTTATATAGTATGCAAACACTGCTAAAGTTTTAAAATGTACCTTTCACTCTCCAGATCACACCAGGCCACACAGAGAAAGTCATTAAAAAACAGGACCTGATCAGACACGCATAGGAATCCCAAACCTTTCCAGGTGATTTTATGTCTATTCCACACTGGATTCTGCGTGAAAAACACTTAGACTTCATGATAAAGATTCTGTTGCACAAATTTGTACTTTTATTTAGCAGACCAAAAAGCCTAAAATAGGCCATAGTTTTTCAAATTCAATTTTGAAACAAAAACATCTCCAAACCCTTCTTAGCATTTAATGTGAATTTCTGGAAATGTTCATGAATTTTAATACCAAATATTTCTGGGGAGGCTTTGTAAAGTGTGTAAAGTGTCCACTCATCATGTGTGAGCACCATACGGATCTCTGCATTTAACCCATTTACCAAGTGAAGCAGCGGGCAGCCCGGGAACACAGTGCCTGGGGAGCAGTGTGTGGGGACGGTAACTTTCTCAAGCGTTTCTCAGTGGTGCCACCTTAAGTCCTGGGATTCAAACCCATGCATTACTGACTGCAGGAGTAACTCCCTTATCATCAAATCACAAGCTAGGCCACTAGCTGTTATTATTTCACTAAAATAATACTAAATTATTTAAATAATGATCACATAATGTACAATGTTAAATACAATTAAGCCCATACATTTAAAACATGCAACATATGCTCTTTTTCTTTTGTGACAGCCTCTCAGAATAAATGTTCTCTCACTGATAACAGGAACACAAAGTTAGCAAAAAGGCACTCCAAACTTCAACATTATTTCAAGTGGTTTAACTAAGAATATGCTTTAAGACAGTAGCAGAACTTTGTAAAAAGATATATAAATTAGTGTGTGTAGTTTAATTTGGCAACTTGTCTTGTCACTCGTTAGGAAAGTCAATAAGGCTTGAGGAATAATCCAGTAAAGCCAATGTTAGTTCAGCTGCTAAAAGAAGGTCAAACTTTCACAGAGTTTAAGATGGGCAAGTAAGGTAGGAGAAACATGCACTATATGCAGAAAAGTACAGGGACACCTGTTTTTCAGGGTTTGGGCTAGGCTTCTTACCTCCAGTAAAGGGCAGACTTTATGGACAATGCATTTTATACTCCAGTATAACTGTGCCCCAGTGCACAAACAAGCAAGATAAAAACATGGCTGAATGACTTTGATGTGGAAGAAACTGCCCGGCCCGCATAGAACCCTGACCTCCACACCACCCAACATTTTGGGATGAACTGGAATGGAGGCCTTATCATCCAACATCAGTGCCTGAACTCATAAATGCTCTACTGAATGAATGAGCACAAATTCCCATAGAAACTCTCCTAAACTTGAGGAAAAAAAAGAGTGGTACCTGACATAGCTGCAATGGGGACCAACTCCATATTAAAGTCTATGGAATTGAATCCAGTGTCATTAAATTTCCTGTTGGTCTAAGGTTCAGGCGTACTTTTATTTATATAGTGTACATTATAGCTCTGAACTTTTGACCCCTCTCAACAGACCACACACATTCTTCACTTATCCCCTATCATCCTCACGGTTGTGGCAAAAACAGGTGCAGCTATGACATCTGATTAATATTACATTAATCTTCTAAGCTCGTGCAGAGGTGCGGGGGCTTGCAAAGGGAAGAAACGCCATGTCCTACTCTGGAAATATTTAACAGGATCATCCTGCCCTCAAAATGGATTATTGACCATCAACATATTTTCTGTTTTAGTGAAAAACCACTGGCTAATAACCAATTCTCAAAGTTTCAAACACAAAAATGAACTTCTAAATTTATTTACTACAAATGTATTGGTATGCCTGACCATTAGACTACTGCTGTAGTTCTCGAGACCGGTCTCGAGACTAATTTTTTCTGGTCTCTGTCTTGTCTTGGTCTCAATTCTATTTGGTCTCGGCCTTGTCTTGGTCTCGGACATAACAGTCTCGATGAGACGTAAAAAGAGAAACTGAGCATGCTTTTTTTCTTCATACTGTAGGAATGATACAGGTCTGCCATAAACTACTGATTATTATTACAGAACAGGTTACAGTTGGCTGTAACCACCCTGAAATACAACTGTAAAATAACAGAGGCCAACTAGTTGGGATGTACTCTCACTTCTCTCATACTCACTCTCTGCCTCAGCCACACACACACACATGGCCACACGCAGACCCCGCCCTGAAACATCTCACCCCATCTCTAGACTTTAAGTTTAAAATAACAGAACAACTAACACTAAACTTTACTGCAGGGTCGCTGTAACAAAGATTCCTGATTTTTAGTTTTCAGCCCCATTGTTAAGTTTCTTCATTAGTATTTTGCATGTAGTTTCGGGTTTCCTTAAGCATGTTGTAATGCATATTCTGTGGACAACGTGGTTTTGAGGAGACAGCTACATGGCATGGCTGTAGCTTGAGAAATTTCTTAATCTGTGTGCGTCCATTAGAAGTGAGTGTCACTGTTTGTGCATTATACTTAGTTCTTAGATCTGATATGGTAGAGTTTTATGCTTGTGTAAGAGCAAAAAAATTCTGTAAAACTGGGGAGCCAATTGTTAGCCGCTAATGCTAATTAATTTACCTCTGTTTAGCTCCACATAGTACAGTAATTATTGTATTTTGTTCCTAATTGCAAAGCCTCATTTATCTGAGTTGTGTTATGTATTTAGTACTAGGAAATTTGGCAGCTGTAGATTAGTTATTTGCATTTATTTTGTATATCCCATAGTGACTACAGCTATTAGAATTGTAACACATTTCACATGTCTCTCCTCTGAATATGTGTTTGTAGTCATGTATGTTTGTTTTGTTCTCTTGTAGAATACCACACACACACACATGCTTTCTCTTACATATACACAGACACATTCTCAGCCCTGAGTTCTGTGTGAAGGATTGTGAGCACATTATTAAATCGAGTTCCAAGAAGATTTTGGACTGGACATTCTCTTTTTACATCTCTACTCACCTGAACATTTAAAATTGCTGCTCTAACACAACACCCTGCAAAAATTGCTAATCCATAATAGTTTCACTTCTTGTAGTTAGACAAAGCAGAGAGAGGAGAGAACCCAGGGGCGTCAGAATTATGAAATGTAAGGGCGACACGTCCCCATCTGATCCAATGGTGACGACGCCCAAGAGTGAAGCTGCAACTGATCTAACATCGGACAGTATTGTTTTTAACCATAAGCCACTCAGTCAGATACCTCAGAACCTTCCACTGGCTGTGTAATGAGCTCACTGAGTCAGAAGGTACATTTACATTGCTAACTCCATATTTCCAGTTGTTTTGGTGAGAGTATCTTAAAAGTAATGCAATATTAGTGTAAAACCTTACATTTTAAATACAGTAATATTGTAATATAACTAATTACTTTGAAATAACAGTAACAAGAAATAAATAATGCATTACAGTTTTGAAGTAACTTGCCCAACTGCTATTCATTATACACATCAATAAAAGTGCAACCCATCAGATGTCCATAAATTAGGCAGTAATTAACTTTAGCTTTATAGAACACAAAGAGTACATTTGCAAAACGTCCCAGAAAAAGACTCACTCTGATGTTGGTCAATTTTGTCGAACTACCTTGACAATAATTGAAAAGATAACATGAAGTTAATTTAACAAGTAATGGCACTTTACAGTAGTGCCTATTTTCTCTACAGTCAGTCCAAGAAACGTGATAGCGATTCTCGCCCTAGTCTGTTTTCGGTCTTGGTCTTGGTCTTGGTCTCGTCTAAGAGGGTCTTGGTCTCGGTCTTGGCCTTGGTCTTGATGTCCTCTGGTCTCGGCAGTGTCTTGGTCTTGATTCCCTCCGGTCTCAGCAATGTCTTGGTCTCGGTTTAGGCAGTCTTGACTACAGCACTACATTAGACCAATGGGGACTAGAAAATGTTCCCCCCCACCCCCCCCCCCAAAGTTGTGTCCACAAATTTGGATGGTTTGAGTTGGCCAATATCCATGCCTTTGCTGAAGCTTTAAGATTACCCTTCATTACCCTCCATGTAGTGTTCCTCAGATTGGTCAGCATTGCCGTAACCAGAGAATACATTTTCTGGCATGTGGCTTCGAGTGAAGTACTTCTGGGGGAAATGGGTTTACACAGATTCACTTTTGCCAGCAAGCAAACAGATTTAAATGTTCACCAACAGAATTTTAATGCTCTTTGTACACCTGTAGTATCTAAATAAAACACTTTATTAATGATCGTGAAAAAATTTAAAGAAATTATACCTGGGGGTTTTCATTTGCCTCATGGGGGCACTAAAGTCCCTACAAACATCTTTAGGCTTCATGATAGCAAAAATTGTAGGTCGGACGCTGCTGAATGAGCAAACTGAAAACTTAGAGAGGATACCACTAGCTCTGTTTAGTTTATGGTATGGTCTCCTTAGTCCTACAGATCTCTGGTAAAGAAGTATAGGCTAATTTCGGTTTGGAGAATGGTCTACAAATAGTGAATGTTGGACTGTTTAAGAAAGTATAGTAATCATGTATCTCTTCATTAAAAATACAATCCCCAGTCCAAGCACAGGTTCACAATGTACGAGCTAACCGTGTTACTGGTTGCCCGTTTTTGTTTTGCTCACTTGACCCAAATTCACAAATGAATACCCAGAGAAATCACTTGTCACCCTAACACTGGATGTCAGCTTTTAGTCCATTAAAAACCAAATGGTCATTATCAACATCATTGTATTCTGTTGTTAATATGTGACCATGTTTGTACATCCTTTTACTGATATCATATTGATCCCCTCTGTACAAGCCCAAGTGCCCATCAAAGCTGTATTCACCTCCTCTGGCCTCCACAACCAACAAAACCACACAAACACATACACACTGTTCTACACATTACAATAATCATTTGATCTAGATGATCTTAAGCATCTTCATGCTTCAGTAAGAGGTAGGGTTGCCACATGTTCTGGTTTTCCCGGGATTGTTCTCTTTTTTTAAAGAGAACAGTCCCGGGAAAATCAGAACGTGTGGCAACCCTACCTCTTACTGAAAAGTGAAACTAGTAAATAGGCCTACTTAAAAAACATTAAGTGCCTTTGCATCAAAAATGTTTTAAGTAGGCCTATTTACTAGTTTCACTTTTAATAATGTCACATGCTGGTGTGGATGCAGCTGTTTGGAAGCGAGGAGTGAGACATCGGTGCGTGAGTCCATGAAAGTACATTTATTT
>JBBKCR010068825.1:0-10180 GCA_037577295.1 Ladigesia roloffi | reverse complement strand
GTGTGTGTGTGTGTGTGTGTGTGTGTGTGTGTGTGTGTGTGTGTGTGTGTGTGTGTGTGTGTGTGTGTGTGCAAATTTTAATACGGTATGTCTATCCGGTAGTACTGCCTTAGCCTGTTAGGTTGTGTGTGTGTCTGTGGTGGCAGTGTGTTGCTCAGGTACTCTCGATGGTTTGACTGGAGTCTCCGTTTTTGATGTTCATTGTTTTAAAGAGAGCGGAAGTTACTGTGCTTCAGTGCTCAGGTGTGCATCACCGTTAGTTTTAATTGGAATTCACCCCTGTTTTTTTATAGAAATATTTGTATTCATTTTATATATCGATCCTGTGAAAAAACCCCACCACCCCCTTGCAAAATAACTTTTCTGTCTGTCCATCTGTCTTATCTTTATTATACTGAAGAGGTTAAATGAAAGAAATGGGAACAGATATTTCATTGTTCGACTGCAAAGTGCCTAATGATACAAGAGCCTAGATAAAGGAGTTCCAACCACTCAGCATTCTGCACCACCAGTATACTGATCACTACCTGATCATCTGGAATCATCTGCTCCTGTTTGTTCACTTGTTCAGGACTTCAGTTAGATGTGCTTTGTAGGGCTAATGATTTATATGAAAATATAAAAAGAAATGAGGAGTGTGTTATACAGGACCCCTGAAGATGTCCTGGTGTTGGGGCTCATAGCTATGTCTCCATCTGCTGGTTAGAAAAGAAAACAACGAAAAAAAGAAAATGTACCTTTTCTTTTAAAACAGGACCAAAAATTGCACTGTAAGCAGGGTCTGAAACAATGTTGATTGAATTTATATCTTAATTTTTTATTATGACTGTTTTTAATGTAAAAATGATTTGATATTGAAGTTTGTCTGAAAGCTGTGTGGGGTGTGAGGGGTTTTTGTTAGTGTGTTTTAGTGCCTTAAACAGCTGTATGAAGAGGTTTTTATACTGTTTGAGTAAAATTCCTGTAGTCTTGTCTTATTTCTTGTGGTAAAGTGCCTTAGCAGTGTATAAAGGAATGTGTGTGTGCGGGGAGCAGGTGCGTGGGTGTGTTGGATCAGATTTCCCCTCGTTTAAATGCCCAGTGGACCAAACGGACTGCAAACCCACTGAGATCTTGTCTTACTGTAGCACATCCAGCATCATGAAGCATCGTCCCCAGCTGCCCCGCCTTGCCCCTCACGCCCTGCCCCATCCTGTACACCCTGTCTTGCATGCCCTGCCAAGTCTCATCTGTACACTCCGTCACATCCTGTTTTGTTCTGTCCCGTCCTGTCCCAAAGGCTCCTCGCTTTAAAGTGATGCTGTAAAAATGTGATTAACCAGTCCACAGTGAGTTTTTCCTCCTGATCTCTGTCTGCTGCACCCTCATGGCTGGAAAAAAACGAATTAAACTGCAATTTGTAAAACCTTTGGAGAGGTCAGGCGAAAGCCACTAATGCTGTACTTCAGTGAATTTAAATTGTCGAAAAACTGAGTGCAATATATGGAGCATTTTCATATTGCATTGGACACCAGTGTGTTTTAAATTAACTGAATATTTGCAGGCCAACTGCTGTTATTGGTCGCTTACATCTTATTAGTGAATAAATAATCCAAAACTATTTGATTGTTTATCCCAGGCATGGGATAGTTGTCATCACAGACGTTGGGACCATTAAAACAAGATGGACTTTCTCCCTCCCGGAACTACAGCCAAGAGGCCAAACACCCCCCACCCCCGCCCTGCCCCCCAAACACAAAACAACATCGAGCCCTGTGGCACCCTTGGTTCTCATACTTATAGAGGAGCTGATTTTAATTGCAGTTGTTTTCCAGAGCTGTACATGCAAGGCATAACCGCAAAATACAAGGTTGTCTCTGAGATCCTTCTGGTGTGGGAGATGCTCACTCTTTTGTGTTAACAGCTCTGCTGTGGAGAGCGTCCAGGCTCCTGAGCTCGTTATTGATGACAACAAAGCAGAGCCTGTGAAAGGTCCGCCTACACTGCTACACCAAATTTTCTCATTTGAAAAGGCTTCTGTATAATCTGTGTAATATTGTCAAAGTCAAAGTGAACTCATGTAATCGTATAACCATGAGCAAGTTTGGGGTCAGTGGATTTTTCACAGTCCCAGGAAACTAATCAGCTACTCGTTACAGATGCAGCAGTTGAGAGATGAGGTTGGAAAACGTTAAACAGAGTGAAATGGAGGTTGCCCTTGTTTTATGAAGGGTCTTGAGTTGTTTGTACTTTTTAACATGCTTCAGATTTATGTCATCCATGCAATAAAATTTGTCTGTGCACATACAGTCCCCTCAGATTCTGCTCTGCATGCTCAAAGCATTAAAAAACACTGCAAAATAACCGGGTTCATTGTAAAGTCGTTTACACACAAGAACTGGGGAATAAATGATGGGGATAAAAAACTGTTTACATTAAGCTCTTTTACTTGAAAAAAAGGGTTTTCCCATGAAGGGTTTTCCCATGACAAACATTTTCCCTATCATGGGGAAACCCTATTTTCAAGTAAATACACTGGTATTACAGATCAGCTGCAAACAACTATGGACTTAAACTGGGTACCTTTTATACATCAAAGGCAAACTGGTGTCAAATCACAGACTAAAATGGATGTTTTGGATGATGTTATAAGCCCACAAAGCAGAGGGGATGGAAAAGGATAATTAATATTTGTATCCACTATTTTTATTCAGATATTATTCTGATTATTTTTAGGATATTTTAGTACTATTTTTACTAAAGTACATAATGTTAAAATGTTAGAATTATCTATAGTATATCATAGCGTATATTGCTTTCTAGTTTTATTTGTATTATTTTTCCATATTTTTGTTGCTCTAACATTTAAAATGTCCACTTTCTGCCATAACAACGTAAATGTCCCACTTGGGGTCTAATACAGTTTTATCTTATCTCATTCAGCAAAAATAATCGATGTAATATATTATTATATAGTATTGTTCATTCCAATAAAAATAAAGTCACAAAACATCAATATAAGAAACAATTAGTTAACATTTTCACTTAAATGACATCATTTGTAATACTTATTTAATATTTTTACTTTTAAGTAAAAATAAAAGTAGTTGTGTTTATTTTATTGTACTAATTTTTCTATTGTACTTATTCTTGTATTATTGTACTTTAAGTTATGTAATAATAATAGTAGTAGTCATAGTAAATGTTAGTTATTATTATTGTTACTCATATTCTAACTTCTTTTTTAACCGTTACAACTCATTTTTTTTAAAGATATAAAAGAGACATAAAATGGTTAACATTTTTATTGCCTTCATTTGGTTTAAAGTAAAAAGATTGTTTTAACAAAATAATCACATGTCAGTAGTAAATATTTACTATTAACTATTATCATAGTTGCACTTTAAGGTAAATAACAAAATAGTAAACTAGTAAAAAAAATGATTTTACTTTATTAAAATGTTAATAGTTTACAATTAACTACATTTACTTTTAAGTAAAAGATAAACAAGTATATTACTAGTAAGTTGTTACAATGTTATTGAAAAAGTTACAATTTAATTGTAAACTACGTTCACTTGCTTAGTTTAACGCAATTTTTCCCCATACTGGCGCAAAGTGGCCGCTAGAGGGCGATGTTAGTCCATATAAACGCTGGGCAGGGAACGCTGCTCCCAGTGCTGAACTGGGAAAGTGAGAAGCCAGCCAGTTGGAAGCATCCCAGCCAGAGGGACAAATTCACGCAGTTGCACTCACACGCAGGCGCTGCGAGTGGGGCTGGATCCCTCCGAGCGGGTGAGGATGGAGTTGTGCTCTTTGCAGGGAGCGCGAGTTTAGTGGAGCAACAGCTGCAGGTGGAGGTGAGTGTCCTGCTCGTGCTTTTTGAATGCTGCGTGCTCACTTCAGGGCGGGAAAATGCTACAAGACAAGCTTGGCATCAGAAGTCTTCTCAGTTTTAAAAATTGGTCTATTTCTATTTTTTAATTTTGCGTTCCACCTTAAATATTTAATCGGTTGAATTTAGCAGGTCAGTCTACAGCTCTGTTAAAATGGAATTGAAAAAATAAACTTAAAAAATGTTTTCTGTCGTAATGTGTATTGGGGTATTTATGCGATGAAGTGCATCGTAATGTAACAGTAAACCTGTTGGGACAGCACATTAATGACAATGGTTTGAATTTGATTACAACTGTAAAATGTCTACAAACTAATTTATTGGGGTGCGGAAAGAAAATAGAGTGTGGACAAAATATTTTGTCAGAATTAGCAAAAAATTCAAACAAAGTTTCCCGTTTTGCCTCAGCAGGTCAGCTGAGTTCAGTTCGTGTGATTAACTGGTAAAGCTAAGAACAACCTGAATAAATCTAAGCTTCCAAAACTGAACGAAAATTTCAAATTCTCAAAGATTGCGTCTTTAATATTTGGACATTTTTGTGGGGATTTGGTTGTATGGAGTCAGGTATGGATTTTAAATAATTGCTAGAATATTTTGATCATATGGAGTCAGGTACAGATACTGAAATATTTCTGTGAGGATTTGACTACATACGAGCATTAGTGAGATCTGCTACTGATACTGAAACATTGCTGTGAGGATTTGATTGTATGAGAGCATTAATGGGGCCAAGTAATGATACTGAAATATTGCTGTGAAGATTTGATTGCATAAGAACATTAGTGAGGTCAGGTACTGATACTGAAACATTGCTGTGAGGATTTGATTGTATGAGAGCATTAATGGGGCCAAGTACTGATACTGAAACATTGCTGTGAAGATTTGATTCCATGAGAGCATTAGTGAAGTGAAGCCGGTGGATATGGTGACATCAGGGTCTTGTACAGAACGTTCTATTGGTCAGCGTGTTTCTATGGATATACAAGCTGTGTGTGAACATCTGTGTCACCATTTGGGGCACATTAAAGGATCTGGACTCACTTAGAAAGGCTGACACGTTTTGATGTGTTGTGTAGGTTGTTGCACATGGCTTGCATTGATTGGGCACCTTAAGAGTTAATTAGCATATTTCTGAACATGAGGTGCTGTAATTGATGTGATATGTAGTTCCTCTGCAGCTGTCATGGTCATTTTAAATGATGTAAGGTTGAGGAAGCTGACGATCACAAAGTCTTAAAGGGGAATCAGAAAGTTTCCCGTAGTCAAAAGGTTCAGCGTGGATTTGATCTGAAACTCACACACTTGGAACTGCTTACAGTGGTGGTGAATGGAACTGGATGTCAGCCTCTAAAATCTCACAGAATATTTTGCCATGAAATCATTACAGTTACGCCACCTGACACCTGAGGCTTTTCTACCAGAGCTCTGAGACACTTTAGGTCCCTAAAGTGATACATGCAGGACATCATGCGGCAATGTAGTCCCCAAAGAAACTGATTTAGTTCTGATTCTCCACTAGTTTACCATAATCAACATCCATATAAACACACCATGAACAACCCATGTAGCTTCACCAGGGTTTGATATAGATTTAATCAGCTGTATTTGTGTTGGAGACATCTGGTTCCATTTAGCACCATTGTAAAGAAACCAGAGTCTCTTTAATTAGTTTCACACCCATTCGGAACTTATTAAATGGATATCAAACACAGAATTTTGGGGGAAATTGGTGAAATTCCCATTTAGAAGATTCAGGGGATTCCATGTCCATGCATGAATGAAGAAATGAACCCCATAAATAAGCGAAGTTGACTAGCCTGTGCTTATTTATATCCAAAATGGTCAAATTTGTCAGAAAGGGACTCAGATGGAATTTTTCTTGTTTTGGCCGAGAACGGAATGCAAATTAAACTGGGCTGGTGACCTGTCAGGGGCTCAGTAGGCACAAAGGCCTACGCTCTTCTGTTACTGGGGGTGTTAAGCTCCTTCTTCCACAGTGTGGATGTTTACATAACAAGTCTACAAAGTTTTTGTTTGATTTATTCTTAATAATTGAAACAATGATAGAGGAATGCCTTCTTCATAGTGACTCTCTCACACTTGCAAGTTATTTGTGGCCCCTTATAGTCACACGTGGCCACACCACAGCACACTGTGTGAAAAATGAGAAATTTTCTGCATTTATCCAGTTCTCCAAGTGAGTGAGTGGGCTGCCACCAGTGAGGAGCGCCTGGGGAGCAGTGTTTCTCAAGAGTACCTCAAGTGATTCAAACACACAACCTTCTGAATGAGGAGCATAGGGCTGTGGCCGAACCCAAATACAGTATTCGAAATAGCACAAATAACGTGATATTTACGAATACGGTATTCAGACAAATACTTTTTAAATGAATTGTATTCGGAACCTGAGCGTGGTACCGTCTCCACACACTGCTCCCCGGTACCGACTCCACACACTGCTCCCCACACACTGCTCCCCAGTACCGACTCCACACACTGCTCCCCACACACTGCTCCCCGGTACCGTCTCCACACACTGCTTCCCACAGACTGCACCCCACAGACTGCTCCCTGGTACCGTCTCCACACACTGCTCCCCACACACTGCTTCCCACACACTGCTCCTTGGTATTGTCTCCACACACTGCTTCCCACAGACTGCTCCCACAGACTGCACCCCACAGACTGCTCCCTGGTACCGTCTGCGTACACTGTTCCCCACACACTGCTCCCCCATGCCGTCTCCACACACTGCTCCCCACACACTGCTTCCCACACACTGCTCCCTGGTACCGTCTCCACACACTGCTTCCCACAGACTGCTCCCACAGACTGCTCCCACAGACTGCTCCCCACAGACTGCTCCCTGGTACCGTCTGCGTACACTGTTCCTCACACACTGCTCCCCCATGCCGTCTCCACACACTGCTCCCCACACACTGCTCACCGGGTGCCGAGTTCATGCCTGCCAGCTGATTCACTTGGTGAATTGGTTTAAACGCAGAGGAGGAATTTTGTGCTGTTCACACTGTGTGCAGTGGTGTGTTCACGTGTGAACGATTGATCACTTTCACTTTTAGATATTCTGCCTCCCCCTCCCCCATCACACACTTAAGTTTGTGCGCTGCATTAAAATTTTACTCAAATACAAATACAAATAATTTTCCCTTTTAACAAATACAAATACAGATACGAATAGCGAGCCCTCTGCACACCCCTAGAGGGGTAACAGCCTAACCATCCGACCCATATTATAAACACTATCCTAGTAAAAGATTTTAGTGAAAGAACAAGAGAGCAACAGAGGACAAGCCAGTGGATGTAAAATGCCACTCGCTACATAACAGATGTCAGTTTAAGGACAGGTCATTCCACATAAAACTCAGCTGGACTGAGTGATTTTAATTGCCTGTTTGAAAGAACATGATCTGCTAAATCATCAACTCTTTTTTTTACCTGTTCGACAGCCTCCTGGGACAGAATAGCTTTGACTGATGGGAAACTGTGACAGTACAAAGGTGTTCAGTTAAACGGATAAAGACTAATGTTCAAACTCCCTGAATGAATCCTGAGTTTGTGGCAGTATGTGAAGCTACACAGATAATTATTGCCTCTCGTTAGTCTCTGCAGTAGTATGTATGTATGCATCATGGAAAACTAGTTTTCTTTTTGTTAAATAAGTTTGCTGTCATGTGGAAACACTGTTAAAGGCTTAGAACCATTGTTCATTCCTGCTCCATGCAGTCTATATATGAATCAAGGTATCTTTAGAGGTGCCACTAGCAGTCCTGGGACTCTAACCCACAACATTCTGGTCACAGGGCTTCCTCCCTAACCACTCGGCCACCAGTTGCCTCATATGCTATACTTGTTCATATGTGTGTTACAAATTCCTTACATAACGCACAACCTCTTTTGCTCACTTCAGATGGCAGGGTTTATGATTCTGATAGTTAGCGTTGTGCTAACATACTGCTGGTTTCCTGTTTTACTCAAAGAAACGATCTGGCTGTCAAAGGTCTCACCTTTCAAACAACATAATTAAGCCTCCTGTAATTCCAGAGGAACAGAAGATAACGAGCTGTGTTTGAGAAGGCGCCGGAGGCCTGGCTGGCATTTCCATCTGATCGTAACAGCTGATGAGTGGATAGCATTCTGCCGAATAATTGCTGTCTCGCAGATGAATGGAAATAGAGGCTAATGAGATGAACCGACTTTCAAGTCGTAGCAAAATCCACTTTAATCTCATTTTTCTCAAAGCCGCATCCGACACGGCCTCCCTTCCTCATGACTGTTTTCTCATTTTTTGACTTTTTTAATCATGATTATTTTAGGAAGGTCCATGACGAAAGGATATATAAAATACAGGAGTTCCTCGAGTGACGACACTATAGTTTCTTCTACAGTGATGTAAGGCGGATTTTGGTCACAGAACTATCCTAAAACAGTTTTAAAATCATAAAACACAACTAAGCCACAGAAAAAGGAAAAGGAAATTTGTATGCTGCATTACTACGTATTCTTTAAGTTCCTGCAACCACACTAGTTGGCCCATGTAGTCTGTATGTACAATGCGGACGGTGTAAGGCAAGTGGGAGTGAGCATCGTAAACATAAAACAACATAAGTTCGAGGACCCTCTGTATTATGCCACAGGTTAATAAAAATCTCCTGCTGTTCATGCTTTTAAGGCCAGGACTATATAGATTTCTGCAATATCACAGCAGTCTGCAGAATCACACAAGGTGTTTTGTTCAGCTATGTACTTTAATTCACCATAATCCACCTCAGTATGAACAGGCAGAGTTAAACTTCTGTAGCCAGAATAAGGAGATTTTAATTTGTTAGTTATTTGATACCACATAACTATGATTTGAAAATAAGCTGTTTTTGTATCTCAAGCCTTTTAAATTCCAGGAAAGTGATCATTTGGGCCCTTTAATATCTTAAAATGATAGTTCACCCTAAAATGAAAATGTATGTTTATTTGTAGGGCTGCCCCCAAATAGTCGACTAAATGTTAGTCGATATGAAGAAGGCACGGTCGGATACATTTTCATTAGTCGGTTAGTCGCAAAAAAAAATCACGTGAAGTTACTCAATCAGGGGCTGCGCAGTCAGTGTAGGACCTCAAAGCAACGCGAGAACAACGCGATCTCGTGCCTCGAGGTATACCGAAGCGCACTCACTTCCATATGACAGAAAATGCTAAAGCATGATATTAGCGCGTTCAAAATAAAACTGCCCAGGCGGTGGAAATATGATGACGCGTACACATCGGAGGTTACTGATTGGTGGTCGCTGTCGTTGCGTCACGGTGTTTTTTCTCGGCAGTCCGCTGCATGCTAATTCAAGCATCATCTGAAGCCAACTGTTTCGTTTTAATAGAGAATAAGAAATACATTCCAAGAACAAGAAAATAAGAATACGAAATAATTATTTTAATCCATTCTGACGCTGTGTGCTGCAGTCGAAACGAGTGCAGACGCGACGTTAATGCTGGTCATGTGACGATAACAGAACAAAATCTTTAATGTTTTTTGTTGACCAATAAGAACGAGACTAAATGTGGTTTACAATGTAAAAACTGTGCTAAAGTGTCTCTTAATTTTCGTTGGCTAAAACGAGACGAGACGTTATTTCCTGTGCGATAGGGAGGGGAGAAAATAGTAAAGGACGCTCGACCTTAGAGATTAACGATGTTACGTCCCAAAACTTTCATCTATTGTGCGCTACTATGAATTAGACTTTAGATTCTCTGCTCGAGCTTGAACCCGAACCCGGTCCGATATTGCCTGCCACCACCCTCGAGTGAGACCGGGCTGTGATTTAGCATTTGAGTGGCTCGGAGCTCCAGCAGGGCGGGGTGTGAGCTAATAAACGCCCCACAGTTCAGAGCGTGTGTTATAACGGCCCATGTAGAAAATGTAAATAATTACAGTCAATTTGTCCGGCCGGGCTGGTTTCGGACACAAGTGCACGGGTTTGGGTAATATCGGTTTTCATTTTTTGGGCCCGATCTGGGCTCTAATGTAAAGGAAATGTATCGAGAGTGGACAAAAGTTTTGGGACCCTCTTTTTCTTGATTTTCATCCTTTAAATTAGGCGCGTCTTATCTTCCGGAGCGTCTTACAAGGCGAAAAATACGGTATATCCATGTTTTTACCTCATGTTTTTTACCTCAGTTCCGCTCGAGGTCCGCTCGTGTCTCGGTTGCTGCGCAACCAGTTGTAGTGGTAGGGTAGAGCCGAGCCAAGCCCAGTGGACTGTACCTTTTTTTGTTCCTTTATTATATTAATATAATAGA
>JBBKCR010068814.1:0-10180 GCA_037577295.1 Ladigesia roloffi | reverse complement strand
AGAGAGAGAGAGAGAGAGAGAGAGAGAGAGAGAGAGAGAGAGAGAGAGAGAGAGAGAGAGAGAGAGAAAGACAGAGACAGTACTCATACCTGTTAGGAACCCCACTGTGATGTACAGTTGGAGCAGGTTTTGGGCGTATGCTCCAGCCACCATGCCCACACTGCTCAGCAGGCCCCCCAGCATCACCACCACTCTGTGGCCAACACACGCACTCATCACTGAGCCAACTGGGGCTGCACCAGACACACACACGAGACACGGGCTATGAAATACTGTACTGCAGAGAGCCAGGCATGCTGACAACACATAAAACTCTACTACACTGAGCACAGAGAAGGAGAAAGGGACACCATTTAGTATTTACACTGTCTTGCTCTGCTACAATTTGCTCAGCTGCACATTGTTTGACAATCTGATTTTGTCAGTGGTTGGAAGTCACTGTATTTAACCATGGCATTTTACCAAAGCAATGAACAACACAATCTTTCATTCTCCACAGCTCAGGAACGTGACATCTGCAAATGTTAAGTGATCTGTATCTAGTCATGTTTTCACCACAGGAAACATCATCTAGTTCCCAGACTCTTTGAAGAGAGATGAGATGAAAGACCTGCATAGGAATACTTCTTGACATTTGTGGAGTTTTTCAAATTCAAATCGGCCTGCAAGTCACTTAGATGTTCATGCAAGGTTGGCTGAGAATGCTAAGGAGCAGCTGCCCTCTGGTGGTGGGAGACATGGCATCCAATCATGCAAATGCAGTCATGCGGCGAGAAGGGTTTCACCTCTTCCAGCGAATATGTCCAGTGGACCTGAGAAGGCTACAAACATAATTGAAGATCAAGAAATAACTGAAGACCCAAATTAAGCCATTAAAATTGAACTTGAGCCTCCTCTCTTGGGGAGAATTTCAATAAAGAAGACTAGAGCAGTTCAATAGTGGATACAGCGATGGGATTAATTAAGCTGTACTTGTGTCAGAGGTTGCCTTTCCTGAACCCTGCCCTGAAACTGTTATATTAGAGGATATAATCTTTCATAACAAATCACAAGAGCATATGACATATTTAAAACTCCAGGAGCAGATGGTATAATAGGCTAGTGGATAAGTGGGTAATGGGTAATAACTCCCTCTCACAATAAGTTTCAGGCTTTGGCACCACATCATGAACAGATGACTAGAAGCTGCTTCATTTGGACTCCTATGGGCCCCATGAAAAACAGCACCACCGGCAGGTCATAAAACAATAGGAACGGGGTAAGACGGGGCAAGCCAAATATTGTGTGACAAATGACTTGTTGTGAAATCCTTGCCTGGTTTGTTCACCTAGAAGTCTTTATAAAACACTGCACATACACATGAATATAAACATTTTAAATGCATTTATACAAACATTTTAGTTATATTCAAGAGTATTTAGCATTTATGTTAGCTGTAAAGCAAGACATTCACATCTGGACCTTAACACAGATATTCGAATCTTACAACTGTTTGTAAAAGACATTCATATTTACTGTGTATACTAATACTTCACAAATTAATACTTTACAAAGTAGTAATTGTAGTTAATAAAAAGTATGGGGCTGTTGGGAAATACAGAGTGATTGTTCTGTTTGCAACCTATGCTGCACAAACCATCATTTAAGGATGTAAATGTGACCAGTAGTTGCTAGACAGCTAATTTCATTTTTTCATTGCTTCATTTAGGAAGGGGCTCTTAAAATTGGTGCTGCAATGTGTAGCTCTTAGTTATAGATAGGATAGCTCTTTCCTCCAATATTACAAGCAACTGTCACTGATAATGTCACACACACATACACACAAGCACACACTCTTGTGACCCAAATTCCACCAGCTTACCACCACAATGCTTGCTTGTTTCTCTCTCTCTCTCTGTCTCTCTCCCACCCCCCACCCCACCCCCTCTTGGTCAAGGCTAAAGAAATAGTTCAATGTAAAAAAAAAACGTTGATTACAATAAGTGAAAGTCAAGCACCACCAAGTCATTTTGAAAATGAATTGTTTCTGATTCTATCATTACATCAGAATATTTTTCCCAAGCTATTACTTTATAAGTGAAAGACACATGCATACCTCCAATATGTACAGTGGCTATAGAGATGGATGTAATCCATGAGCTGCCCGTTGCTGTAGTGGCGAAGTAGCGATGGATTTCCACATAAAACACCCCGAAGGACTTGATCACACCGAACGTCAGTCCAAAGACAAAGAAGGTGGAGAGCACGATGAACCAGCCATAGCCTCCGTCAGGAGGCCCTACCACTCGTCTTGTAACTGCAGACTCCATCTCAGATACAGAAAGGGAGCCGGCTTTCACAGGGTCATCTTTCTTATTCACCAGGGAATATCAATTACAGCATGTGGGCCCATGATTACGCTGCAGACACCCTCTGCAAAGTCAAAAGCTGCACGAAATGTAATAATGTAAATGATAAAATCTGCACAACAATACATTTTTAAAACTGTTTTTAGTAAAATAAGTGTGTTAAGTGCATTTTTTTCATATGAGCTCCAAATCAAGACCTGTGAACTTTCATTTAAAAAAATGTTTTGTGCGTTGTGGGTGAATTTATTTGGAAAGCGCACTCCATCTTTGCCTGGCAGGTACTTTGTTATTCTCAAATTGCTTTATTGTTAACCACAGCAGACCAGTGTAATATTAAATGAAACATCTATTTCCAAAACATCCAAGGCGCTAGAAAATAAGTACTGCCTGTCTAAAACTGACTAGATAACACACTGTGTCATGATGAGCCAGCTGAAAATAAAAGCTGGTGATATATTAATGCTATGTTGTTTAATAACTCATCCATTAATCATTATGATTCTTGTTTAACAGACCTTTTTCTTAATCATTCCGATTGCACAAAAAATATCCAATAATTTTATGGAACGATATTTCAGGAATGTCACTCTAAATGAGCTGAAATATGCAGATAATATTCAGGAGATGTAATGAGTAATAAAATGCTCTTCAGCCCGTTGGAGAACTTTGTGTGAGTACCATAGGGTAATGAATGACTTCACTTGTCATTTTCTCAAAATGCCACAACATCTGCTGAACTAAGTATTAATCATTCTTTTACTAATAAAGAGGCTGATTTACACACAAGCCTTAGCACATAACTTTATTGTAGTAAAATGTATGTTTCTCTATGTTAAGTCCACATGTCTTGCATGTTTTAAGTCCAGAGTCAGTGGAACTTTCAACCATACAGTAATAGTGGTGTGAGCAATAGTAGAATTGTGGTTTTTCCACACGAGAGCTCTTGGTTGCTCATGTTTCTCTGCTCCTGTTAATAAAGAAAGCTTTAAGCTGAGCCTAAAATTTCACCACATGAATGCGCATGCTGCTGCAGGGCTCCTTTGAAATTAATGGCCCTTTTTGCATTTGACCATAAAGCACAAATACTAGTGTTTTCAGTTTGTTCAGTTTAATGTGCACATATCTCCTTGGCTTTTTCGAATTTGCAGCTTTACCCGCAAGCTAATTAGTTCCTTTTACAAATAGGGGTTTTATGGCTTCATGACCAATGGTATTAGTGCTACAACGTGTATTTAAAAAATGAAAATCCACAAATTGTGGTATGAAACACTTCTAATAGTATGCATCCAATTAGTTTTGCTAGACTGCACTATTTTTGTTTTTTAAAAGCTGTATTCAGTTTACTGCAGAATGACATGATTTGCTTACCTTTCACACTGTCCTGAGGAGGTCTACAGCTCGTTAAGGTCCGTGCTGATTGTGTCTGATGATGCTGCTGTCCAGGAAATGGCATGCTTCACTACAAAACACAAACACGGTGCAGGCTAATTCAGCTTTGCTTACACGGCACTCTCTAACCGAGCCTCCACTGAAGAAGCATACACACGTTCAGCGAGGATACAAAGGTCACTGTCGAGAGCATGCAGGAAGGCCGTGTGCAGAAGCCAGCAGCGTGCTTTCAAGAAATAAATGAAAAAGAGGCAACCTCAAAACCTCAAACTCATGTCATTTACCTGCACAGAATTACATTTGTACATTTTAGATTATACAAAAACACGTTCAAATATAGTATGCAATAGTACACACATTAGGAAAGACATCAGCAATACATGTTGTGCTGAGACACTTTTGGCCATGAACAAATCTGTTTTATTATTCAGTCTGTCAGACATCCATCTGCTGAGAAGTCCATTATGGGAATCTTGCTGAGAATGTGCTTTCACCTAGGTTGACGTAACAAACCTAATGTAATGTTCCATTATCCTTTAAAAAACCATAGACCAGGGAATTATCCAGTACAGGCATGGCCAGGGTGCTTCGAAACACTTTGTTTTCCCTTGTTGGTTGATAATTACCTGCTCAGGTGAGGAGCCCTAAGCCGCATTGCCTCAATATACTTAGGATGGCACTTTAGCTTCCTGCTTTTCCATTCATGGAATATCCCAGTCATGCACTGGTGAGCTTCACAGTATAAATCGCCAGTGCTCTGTGTGTATCTTTGTATGCTGAATAGCTGACAGGTGATCAGCTAATCCTACATTGCATCATTTTTTTCTGTTATATTAGAAAACTGAGGCAGATTCATATTATGAACCACACTACCTGACACCCACGCACGTATATACAAATCAGTCAATATTGCACAATTTCCCACATATTTTGTGCTGACCGTGGCCTGGCCCTTCATCAGTGGTTATATTGTGACAGTAGGAAGGATCATTTTGACTTGCTAATAGCAAACAACCTTGTGACTTGTTTAGAATTGTTTTTAAATGAGTGCCATTGTGTGGGGTAGTAAAGGGTGTTTCACCTCTGACCCAGCAGCACTTGGCTTCTTTCCCAGTTAATAGATTTTGGGGGTTATTCATATAAAAATGGCCCTCGACAACAGGCCAAATAAACACGGCTCTACATTCAAACCTGTAAACCACATTCGACCTTGAGAGAGCCTATTCACACACATGCCCATAAATGTGTGTGCACACTGCACATATGTGTGTATACATAGACATACATAATAGACATAGAGCATCTTATTGCAAAAATGACAACTGATCAAAATAATATTCTAAACACGGCAAAACAATACTGTGTTAACAGACCTGTTTCAGTTTTAAACAACACAATACTAAACTTAAGAAGAATTTGAAAATGAGAATTAAGTGGATCATTTGTGTTTAAGGCATTTCGAAAGGTTTGGAATAACATTTAACAACAGCTTTCATGTGTGGCCTACCACATTGCTCTTGGGTGACTTTATGCCACTCCTGGTATAAATATTCAAACCATCTAGCTTTGTTTGATGGCTTGTGACTATCCATATTCCTCTTTATCACTCAGTGTGGTTGCGGTCTGGAGCTTGTGCCACCTCAGGGACTTGATCCTGTGGTCCTCTAACCACACCTTGGTTGACCTGGCTGTGGTATGGAGCACTGTCCTGCAGGAAAACCCTTTCCTCAGAGTTAGGAAACATTGTTAGGAAACAAAAATCTGCCCAATTCCTGCCTTGCTCAAACACTCACAGATCATCACCGAATTTTACAGTATGTGTGAGACACTGTGGCTTGCAGGCCTCTGCAGGTTTCCAAGAAACCATTAGATGACCAGATGATGGGAAAAGCTAAAAACTACACTCATTAGAGAAGATGACCTTATGGTAGTCCTCTGTGGTCCAATTACTATGGTCTCTAGCAAACCTCAGTCTGGGTCTTGTTGCTTCTCATTGATGAAGGGCATTTTCTAGCTTTGCAAGATTTCAACCCCAACTGGTCGAACTTGTTTTGAACCAGCATTGCTGTGCACGTAACCTCAGCTTTCATTAGCCATTCTTTTTGGAATTCTATGGATTTGATGATCATCCTGGTCAGTGGAGAGACAGTTTGCCCTCTGCCAGTCTGTAACTTTGTTGCCCCCAGAGTCTGCTGCTTGACCGTGTTCTGAAGAACAGCTGTCTATGAAATTCTAAGGATGGGAGCCATGGAAGGCTCACAGTATCCCTCAAAACTGGATCCTACTTTTTCTCACTCAGAACATTTCTTTTTAACTCATAGCATAACGGGAATATATTTTTGCATTGCAATTAAATTAAACATACTACTACTAGCCATTCAGACTGGTCCTGTTGCAAGAGGACAGTGATAAACACAGCAGTTTTTGTTACGCATTTCCTCGTAAAATAAGATTTGATTCAGGAGATCACCTAATCATTAGCCTATTAAGTTAAAGGAGGTCTACTTTTCCAGGAATTCCTCCACAGACACTCAAATGAAATAGGTGCCTTGCAAAGATACTGATAAATGCTGAAAAATGGCCTTGTATTATTTCCCTGTGGATATAATACACACTCTCCCACACACACACGCATAAACACACACACACACACACACAAACACACACATTCATATATACACATAGCCCAGCATTTCAGTAAAAGTACATCCACAAAACTTCTCTCGACTTGCTGAAGCATTCAGCTCTTCATTAACCTTTTCACAGATTTGTGAGTCTGGTTTAGTGTGACTGGTGTAGCATGAGCTCTGAAAAAACACAACACCATTACAGGCTGCCATTTTTGACAGCACCAGTGCTGTTATAAGGAGAATTGATATTGGATCAGGATCTGGATTAATGACAGATATTTCACAAAAACTGATTCCAGATCAGCACTACTACTCCTGAGGTTTGAAGAGCTGAAAATGACTGACACAAAGCTCTTCTTGTGCGAAACATACCACACCTGTAACAGCAACTTACAGAGCAGGTAGACATGTAGCATATTAATTCCCGGAACTGGCATTACCACCAGTTTTGAGTGCTACATATGGTGCACCACAGTAACAGGGCTTTCATGTTAAAACATTAGCTTATCTTTATGAAAATGTATATCCTGGAACTCATTGCTTGTAAATGTTATTCATGTCCTAAAGTTCATGTTACAATTGGGATATTTGTTCATTTATGGGATAAAACCAGACATAAAATTACTTTTAATGGCTTAAAAGCCACTGCGCTGAATTCTGTGATGAAAGGCAAATTAAGCTGCAACTTCTGATGTTTAATTTCCTGGATGAAAAAAAAATAGACACGAAAAAAATTGAACAACTTCTGGACCCATAAAATCTTCATTTTGTAGTTATAACACTCTCGCCTCACTTGGCGCCTGCTGCTGTTAAAAGGGCAATGAATTTCTGCAGAAGATTAAACTGTCACGCATAGAAACCAAAATTGCTCAATTTGTATTCATTCGGGTGTTGTTTCAGGCCACAATGCTGGCGCTCCAATGCTGCTTCTCAGATATATAATGAAGGGAACAATAGGAGACAAGTGATGAATGGATGATGAGTTCTTGTAATACAATTTACCAAGCTAACTTATAAGATTTATTAATTGAACAAATATTCCATCCAAATAAAGGACATCTCTTGATACAGTTATTTAGTTTTGCATAAATCTTGCACTTCCGCTTTTAGACATTTCTAGAAACTGGCGAAGCTGAACTGCTGTACAATATGTTAAACGCTTCAGAGTGTTTGATGAATGACTTGCTTTCCTAGTGCTAGTCAATATGCCTCCACTCATGAGACTGAAGGTCTACAGGGTGAGATATGGTGCAATGGCCCACTGCCTTTCAAAAGCCCCCAAGCCACGTGCAGCACATATAGTAGCAGTCAGCTCCATCACTCCTTCCACTGAGGCCATACGTCTGTATCTTTTTCTGAGGAGATGAAGGAAATGTGCTTAGGGTGCTGTATTTCAAGTAGGTCAGTGGAGTACTCTAATACACCTCCATCTAAAGTTCTGACCATGGGGAAAGAAACTGCAAATTAACTTTTTCATAATGGATCTGATCTGGCCATGTGTGACTCATTCAGAGGCTCAGCTGAAGTAAATGTACGTTCTCATTTTCCCTTTGGTGCTGCTCACCTTGATTGACATAGATTTGTCTTTATTTACCTTGTGTCTCCGCCCCTCTCCCTTTGCTGCTCCCTACTTCTGTATTTCCTTCATCAATTTCCGAGCTGTAGCCCCACCCTTTATTATCTTCTTCAGGTTTTTCGTGTCTTTTCCTTAAAGGTTAATGTTCTCATGTCCAGCATTGATCTTGGTTTTCTATTCAGAATGCTTTAAAACTCAAATATTAAATGAATGTAAAATATGTTTTTATGTTAATGCTCACAATTAGAAGCCAGCCAGGAAATATAAATATAGGCTGTGTTTTTGTCATATAATTTTGGTGTTTGTATTTATGCATTGTTTTATTTATTCTTGTTTGCATTATATTTCTTGCTTATTCATCTACCCCAGTAGTTCCATTTGCTTAATTTGTATTCATTCGGGTGTTGTATGAGGCCACGACGCAGGCACTCCAATGCTGGTTCGCAGATATTCTATTTAAGGACCTGAAAATCAAAAATACACATGCACTTACTAATTTTTCTCCTGTGTCCATGTGTTTCTGGTCTCCTGTGAAACTCATTATCAAATACATCCAAAGAATATAACAAAAACTCTTGCAACTGCTGTTATTTGTATATTCTTGACACATGACAGCTTTGTAAATCAATTGAAAATGCTTCCTGATCAATGAATGACCATTTCATGATGAATAGAAATCATCCAAAACTACCAATACAAATGAGAGTTAATGCAAATAGAGTATTATATTTCTTATTTGTACATTTCTGAGAGGTTGGGCTGTGATGTTGACAATGTCATTTCAGAACTTTATGGCTCCAATTTAATTTAATTTGTTCACTTTTCAGCTTTTAGGCAAACTCACTGTCTCTGTCATTGTTTGTTTATATTTTGGGATCATTTCTTGATCCATGGACCAATACAAATGGTACTTGGAATAACATTGCATAACATTAACCTGCATTAACAGATAAAAAGTCTGTGTTCTGCTGTTAAAGTGACCATTTTGCAGATATGGGGATTTGTCATGACAGAACAATATGCTTAACAAAAAAGCTAAACCAAATATATATATATATAGCAGACCATTATGTTGCAACCAGCGTACCCATCATTGAATGAGCAGCCAGTGAACCTGGCCCTGAAGGTAAACAGAGAAGTACAAGCAGAACATATCCCTTTCACTGGGATCTCATTAGTCAAACAGACTTTTAAACATGCTGGGATTCTAAAAATGCTGAAAATAGATACAGAAAAAAAAAAGCAATTTATTACATTCTATCGCTACTGGATAAACTAAAAAAAGGAATGTATAGATACAGAAGCTCCTCGGGATTGACCATACAGTCATGGACATCACAGGGCGTCATCTGACACTGACTCGTCTTTACACTCAGGTGCATTAGAGAAGTGAGGACCAACAAACTGTACAAACAATGTTAGAGGCTAAACACTTTACATATGCCCAGGTCTACATGAACTGAGTCTCTGGGTCAAATGCAGGTTTAAGATTCTCAGGAAAGGTCACATGCTATCATTTTCAGAATAGTATTCAAATAAACTTCTGTACATATTGTACTTCAGTTATTTTTGACAGCACTCATGTTAGGAATGTACCTCAGGTGTTCTCCATTTAATTGCACCTTATGTTAGACAAACTGACAGTTCAAGGGTATCCACATAAACAACTTTAAAATCAAATAAGAGTTGATAGACAAAAATACTGACTAATGGAACATTACCGTGGGCTGTCCTAACTTATTAAAACATCCATATAATGAATTGTTTGACTGTAGCTAGAAATGCATTATTTAGTTATACATGTGTTTGAGTATACAGTATGCAAAAGTTGGATATCCACTACAGTAAACACATTACAGCATTATTTTAAATATAGGTATAATTCATACATTTTATCTAAATTTACTATTCCTTATACTTTTTAAATACATAAACACAATTGCTTATTAAAATGTGAACTTATCTTGACTTGGTAAATAATCAAATTGTAATTTTAAAGCCCAAACTTTGGCTGAACTGTATTCAGGTTGATTTAGGACACATTTTTTTTCTGTGTTCATGAAATCATCCTCATCATATCTGTGGATACTTTGGATAGGTGTAATCAGGGGCGTAGCACACGGGGCGGACTGACTTTTGCTATAATGTGATTCCATCCCTCCCACTTCTGTCAGATTATATTGTATTAAATTGATTAAATTGTATTTATAACTTGGCATCCCTATCTCAGAACCCCC
>JBBKCR010068794.1:0-10180 GCA_037577295.1 Ladigesia roloffi | reverse complement strand
CACACACACACACACACACACACACACACACACACACACACACACACACACACACACACACACACACACATTCCCACACAACGTGCATCACAAGCAGCCCATGTTAGTGCTGAATAAATCTGCAGGCTGACTAGATGCAGACAGCAGCTCAAGGCACAGCCCATCATGGCCAAGGTAAATAACCAGCCCACAAGAGTCTAGCCCAGGACCACTGTCCTTGCACAAGTTTTGACTATGTGGCCTCTGATTTGTAGAGGTATGTATGTTTATTCTTCACACAGACTTCCAAAGATCTACACAGAGATGGCTGGAAAATAAATGCACTAGTATCACCTTCAACATAATCCGACTTGTCTACTTTAGGAAAGATTTTGCCAATTTGATTGTGGGTCTATGGAGCCACTTCTCTTTAAAGTCCAACATTCTAAGCATTGGTCTTAACATGGTGGCAGGTGGTAGTCTAATCGTTAGGGTGCTCACCTTGTGATCAGAAAGAAATGGATTTGAATCCCCAGGCCGCTAGTGGTACCTCAGAAGTACTCTGGAGCCCCAACCCGCTGCTCCCCAGGTACTGTGTTCCTGGCTGCCTGCTGCTTTACTTGGTGAATGGGTTAAATTCAGAGGAGGAATTATTCACACTTTGTGCTGCTATGTTTACATAAGACAGAATGGTTACTGTCATTTTTAACCAAAAACGACTATAGTGCTGAATGACAATGGAAGGCTGTGTCCTTGCACCAACCTTGACATGAAGCTACTTCAATTTGTGGGTTTAAGTTCCACAAAATGTATGCAGGACTAGAAAGTGGTGTATATCCAAAAAACAAACTTAAGTCTGTCAGGACCAATATGAGTTAAAAACTAGGTCGTCTAGAGAACAATTTTGAGACATTTTTGACTAAATGTGTGTGTGACTGCATGTAGATATGTGTTGCAAGTGTGGAAAAGACATAACAGGGTAAAATGACAGTATCTCCTAAAAGGAAAATATTCTATTCTTTGAACTGAGAATATCAGTTAACATTAGAAGATATCAGAGACCAGAGTTACTGCCTTCAAACTAAGCATCATAGGTTGACCCAAGTGTATGAAGTATACCTTGCACATAAGAAGAGCATAAAATAGTGGAGTTTGGGCTTGTTGGTTTGAACGATCAGCACAAGTTGTCCCCAGATGTGTTTTCTCATTAATGACTGATTAGTTGCAAGAGAATCGTTGGCACTAATTAAATAACCACATCATTACATGTTCTGTAAATCCCACAAGGGCACTAAATACCATTTCCCAAATGATTCATGAAAGTGCCATGCTTCTAAAACCAAAATCAATTTACAGCTCAATAATATCCATTGTCTCATTAGTGGCTGCAACAAACCTTGTGCTTCTCAGCAGCCATCAATACATGCACTCTAACATCAATACCTTATCCTAACCTTATCCTCCAATCTTCTATACGTAACCCATGCACATTATAGAATCCGAAAGTGGGTTCACATGACATATTTCATTTCCTTCTGAGGATTCCCTCCCCCAACCAGTCCTACATGTGGCTTGCCAGAGTGGTCTCTAGGGGATTCTCCAAAAATAGGAACTTTTCTCTTTACACCATTTGCTATTGTCTTTAACACCCATGCTTAGACATGCTAGAAGGATGAGGTATATGTTTCTAACAGTTTTCTTTCTTTCTTCTGTTTTTTTCTCTATTATTCCTTCTTCAGTTGTTTCTGCACTTTCCTTTTCATTCCATTTTGAATAAATATCCTATTCTTTCATGTTGACTTTGTTCTGTCATTCCTTCTTACCTTGTTCTTTCTTTTTTTTTTGCTTGTTTTCTTAGTAATGTTCTAAATTTTCCCTCCCTAAATGATTTGTACCCTACCTTCGAGCTTATCTTTCTGTCTGGTGTTTCCTTTTTACAGTATATTCATTTATGTTTCTTTCCTTTCTTCATACCTATTTTGTTTTTCACCGGTAATTTTTCTTTTGCATTTTCCCCCATCACCCTGTTCATGTGTTTTTTTCCATCCTGCCTTTCTGGATTTTTCTGTTTTTACCTTTAATTCATAAAATAATTTCCATCCTTTAATATTGTTTTTAATGTTTATTTCCTATATTTGTTTCCTTCCTGCATTATTTCCCTTCCTTCATTCTATTCTTACTCTTTGCTTCTTTCTTTGCCTTTTTCCATACTTATTGTCTGTTATCTAAAATCATTATTTCCATCACACTTTGGACTTCCTTCCTGTCACCTCACTGTATCCCTACTGTGTGGTCCTTCTTCTCCTCTTTCACTTAAATTTCCATCCATCTTTCTGTCCTTCTTTCCTATTTCTGTTCTTGTTCATTTTTTCTTCATATTTTTACTGCCTTCCTTGCTGATGGAGCATTATGAGTATAGACTAAAGTATCGCTGGCCAGAGGCAGGGTGCATAATGAAGCCATGGATTGGGAGATCCTGCCATGGAGCGCAGGCATAAATCTGCATCATGTTTCAGGAGCTCTGATAACACACCCGCCCCCAAACTCTCCTACCTCCAAAATCTCTACAGTGCTTTGAAATAGGAATAAAATATAAATCATCCACCCATAACATATACTGTAGTCTTGTAACTAACAAGCTCTGGCTGCTCAAAACACACCAAACCCAGTCTGTCGCCTGTTCCAGTCCAACAGCTGCTTGTTAAAGTCAACAACACACATTTCAAACCTTTAACAGGTCCCGGCATGTGCATTCAGGGACAATTTGGCCAGTGACAAGTGAAATGCAGAGGAAAAGCATTTGTTTAGGTATGTGTGTGTGTGTGTGTGTGTGTGTGTTGTATTCTTACATATTAAACAGACCCTGACATGCTACACTACACACAGGCTTTGAGGACTTGGCCTCTATGCCCTTGCAGTCTGTACCCCGTCAGGTTCCACAGCAAAAGGAGGACACTTCACCACAAGCTCCCTACTTTTTCCTTCACCAGACCACCTGTTTAGAATGAGCAATGAGGCCACATATTCTCCTCCCAATTGTCCCATTAAAAATGCAAGATCCATATAGGTAAACAGCAGCACCTGAAAGTAGGTCAGTAGTGTGTGCATCTGTTCATGAGGGTGTGTATGTTGTTTGATAAATGAAGGACAAATGCAATACTTCTCTGGACTATGGGTATCCACATAAGCATTTATTATCATCATGGGCCAGAACAAGAGTGAAGAACTCAGGCAGCATTTGAGAAACGTGGGAAGATGACATTAGTGGAGTCAACAAGCCCAGTCTCATGTGTTTTAGTGTCAGGATGCTTCAGTATCCTATGTATTTTAACGCACACTGTGCGACATCATCAGGTTCAGCAGTAACTGGTCACTGAGGGACAATAGGAGAGAAATATTGAGTTGATTCCTTATTGTTGTTGATTGAAAAGGAGTTGAAACAGGTTGAAATGAGGTGAGATGGGGAAAGTCCCTAACCATAACCCTAACCCTATCAGTCAGCAGTTAGTGCTGATTCTGGTGGAGTTACGCACTGCACATTAAAATGCATAATGTAGTGAAGCGTAGACCAAGCACAAATAAGTGAAGCATTATCCTAGCATGAAAAAAGCCCTAAAGCATGATCGCAGCACATATGCATGAAAAGTTGTGATATCTTATACAGCTCTGGAAAAAAATAAGAGACCACTCCATTTTATTTTTAAATCAGCATCTCTATGAGCATGACAACTATTCCATGCCATTGTCTATTGAATTCCTACACAAGCACACCATATTTAATAAGGAAAAGTATAAGAATCACTGCTGAAATAAACACTCTCCTCTTGCATAGTGACCAGTTGAACGGCAAAACGTATTTGCCTTTTTGTTCAACAGTGAAATATTGTTATTTCCTTTAAAATTATGCTATAATGAATAATATTTTGATTTGGAAATTGGAAGAAAAATTGTAGGTAGTTTGTAAAAATTAAAGCAGAGCTGTTGCATCTTTAACACATAAAACCTGAGAAACAATTGCAATGGTCTCTTATATTTTCCCCAGAGCTATAGGTAATATATCTAATGAGAAGGTATATCTAAGGTAAAGGGACATTTGGCAGATGCCCTTATCCAGGCAACTTACAATAGGCACAGGAACAGTCCCCCTGGAGCAACTAAAGCCTAAGTGCATTGGTCAAGGACACAATTGCATAAAGTGGGGTTCGAAGCTGCAACTTTGTTCATTGGGGTCCCAAGCAAGTGTCTTATCCACTAAGTTACTACGACTATCATATCTAATTAAATCTACTTGGATGATACAGCCCTACTGAAGAACCAACCAACTTCAGACCACGGTGTACATTTCCCAAAGTAAGACCATAAAGGTGATTCTATGATCTATTTTCCATCTTCCCCCTACCTAGTAAATCATTCCAGAGGAGGTCAGTAAACCAGTCATGATCTAGGCCCTTTCAGTCTCCAACCTTATTTAATATGAATTCATTTTAAGTAGCCAGAAGAGAATCTTCCGTAACACATGAGACAGCACAGATGCTTGGATGATGCAAATCTTCGCTGTGCAGGGCAAATAACTGTAACATTTTTTGGAGGTGTTCTGCAATATTTTTTATGAATGCTAAAGGATAATAAATCATTCAGCACCACCACATGTTCATACTTCAGCAAGTCACTTCTGGTGGTTGGTCCTGGAGGCTTGTTTCTTTTTTGTGAACCAGATCTTCTTTAATGGTACAGTGAGACA
Source organism: Ladigesia roloffi (assembly GCA_037577295.1). Lineage (NCBI taxonomy): Eukaryota > Metazoa > Chordata > Actinopteri > Characiformes > Alestidae > Ladigesia > Ladigesia roloffi. The sequence goes on along the minus strand of JBBKCR010068794.1, from coordinate 5,460 downwards.
ATAGACACCCATCACCTACTTAATGTACTGTATTGTAATATGTCAGAATTGCCATTTGTTTGAATAATATAAAGCATTATAAGGCTTCATGCAAACATTGACCCTCTACTAGTCAGTGCTGCTGACTGACTTTTTGAAGAAATTTTACTTGATGATTATCCATTGCTCTCAGTCTCAGACCATTTTACAACTGAACAACGCCATATACGGAGTCTTTTATTCCACAAATAAAATGGGTGAGCAGTAAAGCAGTAATTAGTGAAAATAGGTGAAACAGGAAACATGCAGTTTGAATGGCAAGCACAACCAAGTACCACTTCTAATTTAGCTGAGTTTGTTAATTGATCTACCCTAATCTGAATTTGTTAACTAAGCTAAAGATTTAGTAAATTGCACACTACTATAAACTGCATTAAAACTTCAGCTAGATTATCACACAGCTAACTAGCATACATGCTATATAAACAATAGACTGATTAACCAATTTTGACCAGTCAAATTCCTTTGGTTCTTTCCTTTAAACTTTTTCTTCAAGTAAGGAAATTGAGATTTCAATTCTGGAAATCAGGCCAAAAGCTTTTCTGTAGTAAAGACCCATTATGTGAAGTTATGTTGAACATAAAGGGTTTCAGTAGATGTTCACTTTTGTTTAATTTTATGCCTGCAGCTGAAAAATAAAATAAAATAAAATTCAACACTAAAGAATCAAGGCTTGACTCACACTTATACATTAGAGTCTTCAGACTGGACTTACAGGAAGCAAGATTTAAACATTTATGCTGGGTACTCAGTCGCCTCCTCTGTACTGACATTTTGAGCAGGATATGGTCGTTGGCTTGATTAACCTTGATATATTTTACTGGATGAAGTACCTAGTTTTACTTTGAAGTAGTTACCAGCAAGTTTTGTGTCTGTTTTTGTTGTGGAACAGTTATGGAATGTTATGTTCCATGTTATGGAAAAACCTGCATTTGGTCAGTTTGCATGTCAGTCAAAAGGATTGCTGTCAAAGCAACAAATCCAAACAAAACTCTGTTGATATCTTGAAACCTGGCACGTTCTTATATAATCAGCGCTCATATTTGTGTTTGTTTATATTACAGTTAAATATTTCTACACATCATTTCTGTTCAGTAAGTCACACAGCTAGTGCTGCTTTACAAAACACTCCACACGCCCTCTCCTTCTTTCTTTCCTTCTCTCATCTTCCAAGACCTCCCATCTTTTCCTTACGCTGTCAGCCTTGCACTCAAGGCTCCATGCCACCTGCATGAATAATTGATTTCATTCCGGTGGGGGAAATTCTGCTTGGGTTTTTCTGCCAACATCCAATCCAATCGTTTTCCCTTATGGGGAAAGGGGTAGACATGGAGGGGGAGAGGGAGGGAGCGAGAGAGAGAGAGAAAGAGAGAGAGAGAGAAAGAGAGAGGGAGAGAGAGAGAGAGAGAGAAAGGAAGGTTGGAGTATTGGGAGATGTCGGGAGGCTAAAACAGAGAGTGAGCAAGAGAGGGAATGTGAGAGAAAGAGAGAAAAAGAAAGAGTGTGAGAACGAGAGAGAGAGAGAGAGTATCTCTAGGGAAATCCAAACACAAACATTAGCCTGCCTGAGCTCTCTTTAAGCACTCCTGTCTTCATGTTGCTCTCTACACTCGAAAGCCTTGCAGTAGAGGACCTCATTACCACTCCAGTGCTTGATGAGATAGGACAGGAGAATTGTACATGTTTTTCAGGAAAATATAGGACACTTTAGTTATGGAGAACGTAATGAGCAGGAATTAATCTACTAAGCATTATGGCTGGTTGCTGTCCAGGACAGGCTTATCTCTTGTTCATCCTCTTTACCAATGTAAATACGTAGACCATAAATGTGCTCACTAGTCAGACTGACCTGGGTCACTGGTCCATATCTCTGCAATGGAAAATTTGGAAGGTTCATTTTTTCCAGTCTAGCTCAGGTTATCATCATATCACATCAATAACAGAATAGAAGCGGGTGCCAAAGACTCGTTAACAACACATTATAATTTATTCATTTCTGAACCTAGCCAGCAGGAGGGATAGGGAAGAGTGGGCTATTTTTTATTAACTTAGTAACATGTTTATTAAAACACTGATACCAAACAATACCTTAAAGAATCATTCCTTAATTCTGCCCTTGGTGATGCCCAGTGCTGCATACTATTCCCAGCTTCAACACACCTGATGCAGATGAATGGCTCGATAACCAGTCGATGAGATCATGTGGGTCAAAGCAAAGAATACTTAAAATCAAGTGTTGGTGTAGGATAGGATAGGAGCAGCTAAAAGAAATACTGCCTCTTGGGTTTTAAGAAAAAAAAAAAAATAACAACATGAAAATAAAACTGAAACTAAAAAAAGTTTTGGGACCACATACTCGTTAGGGATCATATACGAGCCAGTGGGCATGTTTTGTGTAGCCCATAAACCTATTACAACTAAAGTGAGTTTTGCATAATATGTCCCTTTAAAATAATCATACTATTAACAGACCTTCTTAAAACAACAATAAGCCTTGTTGTCTCCTAGAATATTCCCACTGACCAGGTGCACTTATTATTGTGGATGATTGTGCATGTGTAAAAGTGCATGCCTGGCTGTTTCTAACCCCTTAGCTATGTTCGGAGAAAGTACTGCACAGCACATGCAATAACAATATTCTCCATAATATGCTGACTTAAATTATTGAACATATTTCAGCATGGAACAGAGACACTGGGAGTATACAAGCAAAACAGCAAAAAAACATCTTCAAAGGGAGCCCATCCTGCTGGGAGATGTCCTGTCAAAAAGTGCACAATGAGAGTATGCCGCCACTTGGAGGATTGAAAGAGAATGTTAGAAAGAGAATGTTTTCAGTCTTTTATCAGAAGACGGTCAATGATGACTGGGGATCTGTCCTCTACAAAGGAGTCTGCTGCAAATTACATAATGGTTTGCAGTTTTAGAGAGGAATCCCTCGGTTTCCCCTAAAACGACCCTAACTGTCAGACAAGTTCCCCGCAGAGCCAAACGAGGAGTCTCACGCAGCGCCATTAGGTGAGAGTCTTTTATTAACCACACTGTGATAAATCAACAACCAGTATGTTTGCCTGATGGCCATAAAACAGAGTGAGCTTAAGAAGGGTGAGGGGGACAACAGAAACCAATGGTGAACAAGGACTACTTAACTAAACTAGGAGCAGGTGAGGGGAGTGATTAAGTAACATAAAGAATCAGTGGTGGTGGAAAAGTCAATGGTCCTACAGCGACCCCTGGTGGTCGCTGGCCGGAACTGTGACACTAACAACTTCTCAAATTGCTACTAAAAGAAATGCTAAAATTACTAATGGCTTTACATAATATTATATTTAAAAACACTAAGTACATTTCAGTATAGCATGTTTTCATGTAAACAAAAAGTAACAAGAAAACCCATATAACCCATATAATTTAATGTAAGACTGTGTAACATTCTGTTTGATCACTGCAAAATAACACTGAAATAACCATGCCATAGACAAAACACAGAGTCATATGCTGTTACATGCAGATACCTAATAAAAAACAATAGCTGTGAAAAATAAGCCACTCATCTCTTCATTATGCTTTGCATGTCCAAAGCCCTGTCATTCCCCAAGATGTGATAACAGCAGTGTTGCTCAAATCCCTATGTGTTTGCTATTGGAATGAAAAATAAATGCTGGTAATTAGTATTTTACAATATTGAAAAAGTAATGTCGATACAATATATGATTGAATGTTGAAGTTTGTTTATTGTTGCTATGAACAAGAATTTGAAATCGTATCCTGAGGGATGTTTAAGTCCTTGAGATTGTTTTATCATATTTGGGGTTTCCCCTGTTTCCTCAGGTCCAATTCCATCTGTTATACAGTTCACCTCCAATCACACAATTCCATCTTGGAGGCCTAACATGTGCTTTGTCATTCCAAACTGAAAAATCTTTACACGACATGCTTTTGGGGAGTACCAACTGAGATGGTAATCATCATAGATACGTCAGCTAACAGACATTAGATAGTAATAGAGGGGACAGTCAGCCAGCAAAGCGAAATATGCCCTTTTGGGCTCCTGGTCAGGGTTACCTAGGTCATAAATGGAACAGGAATTCACCAAAAATTTTAGAGAAAATGAAAGATACTTGAGAGATTATATAATTTAAGGTTCTGGTATTATCAATTGAAAATACACCAGATCCACTTAAAACATGAACTTGTTTTGCCTTCTAAAAACACTATCTTCTCAAGCTGGTAGAATTTGTTCACAAGGTCTTACAGCCATGAAAAAGACACGAAAAGGCTATAAAGGATGGAGTGGTGGAAAAATCCCCCTACAGAAGATTTAAGGTTGACTATCAGTGTTGGCATAACACTTGTACTGCCCACTATTGTAAAATGTTTTGGAATTAAATGTTGGGTAAATCCTGAATGTAATAGATGATTTTTTAATTATGCTTTCAAATTTGAATCACAATCTAGTTTCAACATTGGTACTAGGATATAACATTATCAATTATTTAACTGTCAGCGGGTTGAAACAATGGCAAACAAAACCAATTAGACTGAAATTCACATCAGAAATAAACAATCAGGGGTAAGGAGAAAGTTAGTAACATTTTGTTTACATCATTAGTTTAAAATCCAAGAGAAATAAAAAAGAAATTGACTGTTCCTAAACACTGAACCATGAATGAGTATATGTAGCATGCTTGAATTAATTAATGCTCAAGGTGTGGAATTTTTGTTTGTTTTAATATCTATCCTGCAACACCACAAACAGGGCACATAGTTTCAGATATATGCATGGGCAAGCTGCGCCAAGTGTGTTATCATCCGTGAATTCTGCCTGAAGTAGCTAAATTGGCATTAACTGGAAAAAGACACAGTACAAAATATGTTCTAGGGACGAGAATATATATATTTTGATCTAGGGATGAGATCATCAAGGGAAAGCAATACGTATTAAATCAGCATGAGTATACAGAACAATTAATATACATTATATCCTACATTTTCAGTCAACACATATAAACAAAAAAAACTTTAATTCTAAATAATAATACAAATTTTTTTTTTATTCTCTTTATGTCTCTATGTGTCTGAATCTGATAGGCCCACTCTGCCCTACAGAAGTAATGGTGTTCTTACATTCCAAGATTGACAACAGCCTATTGTTTTACTCCTTGCTTTGATCAGGATGTAGATGTACTGGAAACCCAACTTCAACACAGAGGGCCCGATTTTCATGGTCAGTCGTGCATTGTCTTAAGCCAGAAGCGCAGTTGTCTTTGGGGGAGGGGTCAGCGCAAAGCACTATAATGCCAGTTGGAAAAGTGAACATTGCGCCTGGCACATAGTTCAAATTGGTTGTCTTAAATGAGTAAATTAGTCATGGGTGTGTTTTGGGTGTAGCATGCAATAAACCAATCAGAGTTCACACTC
>JBBKCR010068777.1:0-10180 GCA_037577295.1 Ladigesia roloffi | reverse complement strand
ACGAGACCGAGAAAGCAGAAAATGGTCTCGAGACCGGTCTTGAGTCCGAGACCGGACTCGAGTACTACAACACTACTGCTGGTAACTGCATTCTACCAAATTTGTCCCACAAGCTGTCTGATGTGTGTTTGGTCACAGTCATCCATGTAACTAATGTATCTGAAAGAATCCAACAAATAGCTGTTAGCAAGCTAATGCTAGTTTCATTTCAGCAACACTTTAGAGAGCAAAATTAAGATATTTATTTAACATGTTAAATGTTTTCAGGCTATATCATCTGTGACACTTTTGTACGCAATGTCAGTAATAATTATGCCATGACAAATTATTTCAGCCAATAAATGATAATGGTACTGGTGGACTCAGTGGGGGAACACCTTATTGGCTGACATTACCAGACATATGCTGCATTCATGGTACATAAAAATGGGACAATTACACAAATGACTTAAATTAATGGACTTGTGTTTTTGCATGAAAATTCTAATTATTGACGTTATAACCCAAAATGATGTTATAACAACTACAATCATAGTGTTCATCCATCCATCCATTTTCTACCCCTTTATTCCACTCTCGGGTTTGAGGGGGGGACTGGAGCCTATCCCAGCTGCTATGGGCGAAGGCAGGGTACACGCTGGACAGTCGCCAGCACGTCGCGGGCCCACACACTCACACCTAGGGGCAATTTAGCGTGCTCAATTAACCTATCACCAATCACGCATGTTTGTTTGTGGTGGGAGGCAACTGGACCTTCCAGAGGAAACCCACGTGGTCACGGGGGGAACATGCAAACTCCACACAGAAAGACCCTGTGCCCGACCCGGGAGTTGAACCCCAGACCTTCTTGCTATTAGGCAACAGTGCTAACCCCTTTGCCACCGTGCCACCAATCACAATGTCATCTATACAAATACAAAGACCACTACATAATATTACAAATGCTGTGTAATTCTTTTTAACCAGTATGTTAATATTGTACGGGTTATATTGGCATTCTATATTAATACATTTGCAGTGTAACGTTTTTAGACAATTGCAACTATTGATGCATATCATTGATGTGTTTCAAATTATCAAACATAATAATGTGAAGCAGCTGCAATATCTTGTTTATGCACTCCTTGTAAAGACAACAACAAAGTATGAAGATCTTACTGTGGGTTTCCACATATTTTTTCAGATGTTTTTTGGAGGTCAGAACTTCTCATATTGAAGGCAGCACTACACTAAGGCTAACTTGCTAGGATGCAAACTTGGCTCTAGTTAGCTAGAAAGCTGTTATCAAGGTAGATTACCAGCTATGTAATGTCTGAGGAATTTATTGGGGGTTATCCACTGACTGGTACCAGTTCGGTTCAGTTAAGTTTGGTTCTACTAAGACACAAAGACATCTATTCTCTAGTTTTGCTTTTCCATAACTAAAATCTGGTACCAACTTGGCCATGGTTCCAAGCGGGCTGAACCGATACAAAATGATGAAGTGTACAAATTTGAGGTTACTGATTGGTGGTCGTTATAGCAACCAGGTACATGAATAAATATAAAAGTACATTCAAAAACAAATCAAAGCAAAACAAAACAACTTACGCAGAACAACACAAGTGATAGGTCAATACAGAGCAACTGATAAATCTGCTCTGGAACTTAATATATCCAGAAACTTTGATCTTTGGACTTTTTGTTATGAGTTAATTTTCTCAAAAACTCCAGTTACCAGAGACCCGTTACATATATTTAAGCACCACAGATGTTGTCATCCTTAAGAGAAGTAAAGTACAAAGTATATAAGTACACTATCCCTTCACTGACGAATATAAGGCAAAATAAAATTTAACACATGCAGGATTTGGTATTATTTAAAAATATTACAAATATAGAACAAATACCCAAGCAAAAAGACACAAAGACATCTCTGTTGCTTGAATCTCAAGACTGCCAGTGGTACCCTGAGTAAGATACCATCCCCACACCCTGCTCCCATGGCACTGTGTTCCTGGCTGCCCACTGCTTCAATTGGTGAACGGGTTAAATACAGAGAAAGACAGAAATATCACTTCACACATCAAAATACTGCTTGAGTACATAAAAATAAGTAAGTGTGACTAGTACCGCCTCTGAATATGTGGCGGTCAAAAAAGTGGGGACATGTCTCAATCATCCTCCATGCATTAATGACACCAATGTCCAGATCACTACAATGTCCAAAGTTGGAATACTTTGACACATAAGTTTGTCATACAGGAATGTTCTGTGCATTCTGTAAACTACTGTGGACAACCAAAGGCTGATCATTTCTTCTGCTTTACTTTACATTACATAAATTTGGCATTTTTATCCAAAGCAACTTGCATTTTCAGGAAACATTCAGGTTTAAGAACAATGTGAGAACCAGAGTACTAAGTACTAAAATCTTTAAGTAGGGAGTCATGCAAGTCAGGAGATTCGATTGCTATAAAAAAGGTCATTCAGAGAAGACATTACCCAGATTACCAGATGACAGTATGTTCATCTCTCTGCAGTCAGGTGAGAGAGAAATTTAAAATTGCTCTCCAAACACAAAATATAGTGCTGGTTTTGATACTTAGCATCAGATATTCACTTTCAATAGATATTACATGATTATTCATTTTCTTTGCTCTGCATCTTTATAGTTACACTTTTAACATTAGCAGTCTGTCTGTATATTTTCTTCACAGAGTCAGGTAAACTCTTAGATCTCCAGTCAGGTCACAGTATTCCTTTAAAGTCACTCACACCCCAGTTCAAAAACATATGACATACTTCCTCTGTCTCTTACCTGGGAGCAGGAGGCAGCTCCAAAGCAGCAGGATGGGATAATACTCCATAAGGGTGAATGTGCATAGGCAAGTGTGTATGTATTAGTCAACACTGCTTGCTGTGAGTTTGGTGTGTTTGAGACAACTGCAATGCCACAGCAGCACTAAATCCAAGGAGGAGTGGCTCACATCTGCAAGGAGGTGCACTGAAAGTGCACTACTGAATGACAACAAGGCTCCTAGACAGACACACACACATACACACACACGAGTGCACACACACACATAGTAGTAGAACTCTGCAAGCTCCAATATAGCTACATAGACATACCGCGAGAGAAAAAGATAAGGAGAGAGAGAGAGAAAGAAAGAGAGAGAGATAGAGAGAGAGACAGAGAGAGAGAGCGAGAGAGAGAGAGAGAGACTTTTAAAACTTCATGTAGCGCAGGCAGGAGGTGAATGAGGAAGACAGAAGCATGTGCTCTTTAAACAGATTTTATGAAGCAGTCCTAGTAGTACCTTTCTTCTTTTACTGCTTTTAATGTCGCTACACCTTTACAATTATCTCTCTCTCTCTCTCTCTCTCTCTCTCTTTCTCTCTCTCTCTCTTTGAATGAAATGAGGGGAAACACTCCAGATGTTGAGCAATGGAATGTTTAACCAGTTGAGTGCCTTGGGCTTCACAACTTTCAGTAAACACGCTGGCTACTTTCCGGAAACCCACATCCACACATGCATAAGGCATATCATCATGTAATGCATTATTTAAAAAACACACAGATGCAGTAGGAGTTTAAACAGTAAAAACATCTGTATTATTCATGGATTACTTATTTCATTGGAAATAAAATCACACGCAATCTGTTTTTCTTAGAAGCTACTGATATCCAATTCAGTATTGCTGTTTTTGGATTAACCTGGCTGTGCAGTGCAGCAGTGAGGTGGTAAGTGACATAGCTGAAACCTGTTCATGTGAGCTTTAACTGGTCCTTCCCCAAATATGGGCACACTGCTTCTTCACAAACAAACTCATTAGATTGAGCGTGTCTGTTGAAAATTAAACTTGTTGTGAAAACAAAGGGATATCCTGGAGGAGGTATGACACTCAGTAGCTGTGACCACACAAAAGCGTTGACTGTACCAGGATAGTTCTGAGATGTGTGACTCACAGTTTAAAAGTGTTTCCAGCCACAGATGAGCCTTGATAAAGGAGTCCAGTAAATAGCCATGAAGACTCCAAAGTCTTCAGCAGAGCATTCAGGTATTTTATATTTAATACCATTAATGTGCTCATAAACATAATGTAAAGAAACAGTGTATGGGTATGACCAGAGAAAATAGGACCAGAGAACTCACACAATAACTTTAGATATATGAAAAAAGTGTATGAAAGTGCTCATACCTAACTACCACAACCCATTAATAATCATCTTGACAGATATGTGACCATGTTAGCAGGCGCCAAGTGCAGTAAATAAAGTAAAGAATTTAACGTTTGGCTTCAAATGTGCTCGAGTTAAAACTGCAATATGCCATATTTAACATAGTGTGAGAAATTGGCATTGACGGATGTGCTTCCCGTCAGTTATAATCACACATTCTGACTTTTTCTCAATGTCATTGTAAGTAAAATGCGACCAAATATCGAGCCTCCTCCTTCTACATGGCATTTCGTCGGCGCGCGTTCAAGTCTGGCAGAAATCTATGGTGTTAGCTCCTGTGTTGTTGCTCCATGTAGCTCCACAGGGAGGCAGCAGCAGCACGAACTCATTAGCAATATTTTGAAGGCGTAAAAGTTGAATATTCTATCTCATGATGGAAGAGTAGAGATGATTTTAGACGAAATTGAGGAGAGAATTATTTTATAAAAAAACATTTTAGTCTTGTCTTTTTTCATCAACAATAATGCGTGTTAATTTAGTCTTAGTCAGGATTGGACACTGTTTCCATCTAATCATCGTCTCGTCTTAGTCATGGAAAAAAATGTCGTTGACGAACATATTTCGTCTCGTCTCGTCTGACGAAATTAACACTACAACTTAATAGTAAAAGTAGACTACAACTGCTAAAGGCTGCTAAAAACTACACTAGTTGTCACAGCATTCAGAGATGGCAGTACTAGCATTTAACTAGCATTTAACTCAGGGTCCAGTTCCATGAAACAGGATTAAGGGAAAGTCTGGCTTATTAAGTAAGGGATAGTAAGCCCAACTTTCCCTTAATTCTGTTTCATGGAACAGGACCCAGGCTGAAAAATCCCCGAAACTGTGGAGTTTTTTTCTGCTGTCAGCTGAATAGGCAGAGTAACAAAAGCAAAGACCTCCAGAAGTTTCCATGTATGGCCTGGCCTGTTCCGAAACTTAAACAATGTGTACATACTACACCATACTTTAATACTGTAATAATTTCAGGGAAAGTCTCACTGGGAGCAGTAAGTGGTTGACCAGCAAACAATAACTTCGACATGAGAACGGTATTAATCTCGCCAACAGGGCTCATGACAATCACAGCCAAAAGCAGGGCAATTAAACCACCATGTCAACTCAGTTGGACTCACGTCATGGTCACCACAATATGTCACAGGTTCCTTTAAAAGTATTAGAAATGACATAAAAGCCATATCGCAGAGACAAACATAAACCATCCTTCATTTCCTTTCAGAAAAACAATGTCTAAGATGGGAAAAGAGAGAGAGAAACAAAGTCTGAGATGGGAAAAGAGAGAGAGAGAGAGAGAGAGAGAGAGAGCGAGAGAGAGAGAGAGAGAGGCATTAAGTTGAACCAAATGGAGGGAAAACCGGGTTGGTTTGTGTTGCTGATACAGACGCTGCTTTAAAGAGCCAAACAGCTGGTGAGCGGACCTGGGTTGCAGTAGCGAGCTGGTTGCCAGATTGAGACGCTCCCGGTGCTAGGAGATTTAGGGCTTCCAGTTTTCGCCAGCACAGGTCTGCACTGTCTTAGTTTAGTGAGAATTATCCTCCAGCACTGGCTCGACTTGACGTGACCTAGCATGCGTGTAAAGATGATAAAGACCATGTGTGGAAACAGCCAGGGCTTGAGGGTTGACACTTAATCGTGCACCCCTTCACAGAATGGACATGGTGTGGTTTGCCATGTTAAAAAAAACGGCATGTGCTAAATTAATAGTGTGCAACTCGGAATAAATAGTTTGGACTGTAGTACTTCAATTACTGGGGAATTGTGGACTAGACAACACATCAAAATAGCCTAAACAAATACACAACCTTTGTTTGACCACAACTTTGACCACAACCATCAGGTGTGGTCCTAAAGTGCTAAAAATGTCAGTGCGGCTGATCAAACAAAATAAATAGGGTGACACATTCACAAACGTCATCAACACGTTTGTGGCCTTTTGGCTGAAATAAGTTTCCATATTCAGTGTCTCCATTTCATCATCGAAAGAGCGTAAAATCATCTTTATTACAGCCCCAATAGCCCTCAAAACTGAACAGCCCTTGGAGCTTGAGACGTCTCTCCAGTCGAACGTTTATTTGCCTGGTATCCATGTGTTTGGGTCTTAGTCGTCCGGTTTATTGCTTTCATAGTGCATGGTTCTGCCAAATTGCCAACTCTGAAGCTTATTTCTCCATGCATCTGAGTTACAAGTGAATCTATCTTAATCCAAAGTCAACACATTGAGAATTAAGGACTATCGGAATGAAGGAAAGATGTGGGAACTCAGACAGAACGGACAGACACTGAGCATGCTGAGGCACACACCAACACAATGAGAGAGCCAAAGCCTTAACAAACACAGGAGAGCTCTCAACAACTGTCAAAAAATAATAATAATTAGGAGGATTCGTGGCTTCACAGTCGTTTCTGTTAAATGCAATCAAGTTGTATAAATGGGACAAACATCACAAATATTTATCCTAAAAAAATCAGCAGTGTCTGTTCTATTTCTTGTCAACATTTTCGAAAACAAGTGCTTTTTGTTCATTTCTGATAACTGTGTATTCTGATTTACACACAACAGATGTAGAGGGCTCTTTAAACTATTTTTATCGTTTCCGTTTTGATTTGATCAGTAAAATCTTGAAAGTTTACACCTGTGTCCACACGAGGGCAGTGTAGGAGCAGCATGAAAACTAATCGGTAGTCAGGCTTCAGTGATTCTATTTGAAACATTGCTCCCCTGCACACTCACATGACTCTGAAAGGCTGAGCACCAATTAGTATGTATGAGTAATAATAATCTCAATTTGCAGATCAGAACTTGCACTATTTTCTCCATACAAAACACTGTATAACCTCTGTATCTATATATAGTGCCAATATCTACAAAGTAGTGGTAAATATGGAATAAAAAAAATAATAGTGCCTAAATTGTTCTGTGCATATCACTTTATTATGTATGTTTGATATCTATGCTAACATCATTTCAAATTCGTTGATAATGGCACAATGTACATTAATTTATTTTTATATTATAATTTATTTATGTGACGTTCTACCTTTATGTACTTATGCATATATGCTGAATCCCTGAAAATGGCACTGTGCCATTAAAATGCTAATGAAGCGACCTCGGTATTGTCTTACAACTTGAGTAGGTACTGTGATTGTACGTAAATGAGGGAATGGAGGAAAGCAATGGGGAGGAGCTCTTGTTGATATTAGCTTCTGTGGGTGTTTGTGTGTGTGTGTGTGCACACACTACATCACAGCAGGCCACAACAACCTCAAAGACTGTGACAGCCACTCCATGCCTGCACAGATTCACAGGATTAACCAGCCTTTAACGTGAGGATCGAGTGAGTTTTGGTACTGAAATACTGAGCACCACCTCCATGCCAGCAGTAAAGGTAAGGTGGCATGGATTATAATAAAGATATCAATAAGGATAATAATATTATTATTAATAATAACAATAATAAGAATTATAATAACAATATCATCAACAATTATTATAATAACAATAATGATAATTATTATTTTTATAACAATAATTCAGTGTATGTTACATGTATATAATTTGTTTTCTATATTGGTAGCAGTAGTCGTAATTGTGTCACTGCAGATGAAACAGTTATGCATACAAGTATGTTTAGATTTTACATTAAAAGTCTTCATTAGAACAAATCAATCTGTTAATGGTCTTTACGCTTTTTTTCACACTGTGAAGTCTATGGCAGGCTGGTGTATAGCTATTTATGTCTCTTAGTTTCCTTTTTGTCTTGGTTCACCACATGGATTTAATGGATTCCCATTATGTTAGAATCCCTGGTGGCTGACAAACTCTTTGTGAGTGTGTTTTGGGAGTTGACTTAGACAAAGAGGAGGAAACACATGAAGTCAAACCAGGAAATGACCACAAACAATAGACTCACAGTAGCTGTGCAATATGCTATACCGTAGTCATCCTGTTGTACAGAAAAACTGTTTAACAGAAACACTTTAAATATATGACATACACTGGATATATTGAGCACTATATTATATATCTGCAATAATTTGTATTTAGATCTTTATTATTTCAGTGATATACGCAACATCAAACAGACCTCATAATCCTAAATACATGTAAGTTCTAAAGACCATTATAACCCAGCTGAAATAAAAAAGCAGCTTAGGTTGGAGGAGCCTCATCTGCATGTTCATCCTACAAATCCTATCAGTGTGTTCGTCACCAGCGCAAAAATAGGTCATGCATCCTTCTCTGTGTCGCTTGATGCAAGATATGATGAACATGTGGGTGCTGGAGGCTGTCAAAATCCCTTTGTACTCTACATTCAAAAATAAACCTTTTTATTCTGCAGATGTACCAAATCCCTTAATACAAACTGGAGAGCAGGATGAATAAAACTGTCCCTACAGTCAGCAACTAACACACATGAATACTAATGATTTTTCATATTTTCTCTGTACTTACACTGCTATAAAATCTATCTACAGAACAACTTCAATGAGAATTAAATTAAGTCTACGCTATCTGACCTACTCTTTTGACTGAAAGTCCAAGAGCATAATTTCTCGGTTCTGGTCTTGAAGCCCCTCCAGTTCCACACCTGACTTGGTTATCAAGTCATTCAAGCAGTTCAAATGGGTGTAGAAGAACAATGAGCACAAACTGGACTGCAGGCTTGGAAAACAATGCAAACAAACAGATTGCAAACATAAGAAATATTAGGCCAAATGTTGTATTATATATAATCTTATCTGATTTTCAGTATTAAAGCAGGCTTACCACTAGGATATAATGACACTAGATGAAATGTACTAGTATATCTTCTAATCATAAATATTTAACAAATTATTTTATTTTATTTTAGATGTCATGGCGACCAGCATACAGAAGCTCCAAGTTCCGGAATGTTTATGGTAAAGCCGGCAATCGAGAGGAGTGTTATGAAGGTGTGCACATCACCAGAAACGTTCATGATAACCACTTTTGTGCTGTCAACCCCAAATTCCTGGCAGTTGTCACAGAGAGTTCCGGTGGAGGATCTTTTCTGGTCATCCCAATTTACAAGGTACAATTCTATGTATATCAGTATTAGTGAAAGAGAACGGTGTCTCATTTTGTCCTTGAAACTCAGAAATGATGATCTATATACCGAAGAGACTGTACTTCAAAACTATACTTACATTTCAAGACATTATCATTCAACACTTGTTTAAATATTGTTGAAAATGTATGCTGCAAATTTCAGACACAAAGGGGGGCTTCTCTACTTCACGTTTTCATAGATTTTATAATATTGAATTTTAAGTTAAATAATACAATTGTATTGATATCAATGTAAAATACAACTGCCCATGACTTTGCAAATTTTCTGCAAGGACCAGCATTGCCTATTCATTACGACATCACATGACACCTCTTACCACAGAATTACACATGACACCACATTACCACAGAATTAATTCGCAACAAAATTTAAGTTTTTTCTTTAGTGAAGCAGTTTGTTAAAATGAAAATAATTTATGATTTCATTCAAGCACATTTCTCGCTCCTTGTGTACTTCAATACTTAGTATCGTTTTGACATTGTCATTTTACTTAAGTAGGTAAAATTTTTCACCTGTTGTGTATTTTTGATGAAAGTACTGAATTTGTTCTTCTGAGAAAAATATGAACAACAAGTCTGTAATTTGGTAATTCAGAATTTCAATGTTATCACTTATTAAGTTTCTTGCATTTGGTAAACAATCAAATTTTCGAAAGTGATACACTCCAAAAAAGTAGGGACTGAGGCGAAGTAAATAAAAGTAACTTTTTGGTAGGTATCTCAAACAACATGTTAACTGGTCCCAGGTGTGTGTGCCAAGATTGGGTATTAACAGTGGTGGTCAGCAACGAAGTAAATGTAATTTGTTACTGTACTTAAGTAGCTTTTTCACATATCTGTACTTTACTTAAGTATTTTAATTT
>JBBKCR010068766.1:0-10180 GCA_037577295.1 Ladigesia roloffi | reverse complement strand
CCTTCGACTTGGATGCCCTGGGGGTAAGCAAATAAACATCAGATTTTCATTTTGGGGTGAACTATCCCTTTAAGTCAATGTGAGGACACTCATGCTGTCTAGCACTGTGCTGAGTGAGAGATGGGGGTGAGGGAGGATCAAAGCCAGTCATGCTCTTCTTGGTCTGCTGGCCACCGATTGGCTACCTAAACATTAAGTTAGCCTACCAGACTAGAGAGTCAAACACCACATAAATTTAACATCACATTTATGCTCCTCAAAACCATTAGCATTTGCCCCAAAGCCACGACCCTAAATAACTACTGCTACTGGCCGACACCATCACTAGAGTAGTCAAAAGACCTGGTACTTCCATACCAAGTTGGTACAAAAATAAAAAAGTGAAAAGTTACGGTACCAGGGTTTCTGAAGTACCCGTAGTACCGAGCACCCAGTCAACCCGGTTCTTGCTGTGCCATCAGTTGCGTCTTTTTCATAAAAGCACAGAGACATGGCGACCGGCGTTTCTGTTGATAAGGCAGCTTTTTATCCTCTTGTTAAAAAGAAAGTAGGAAAGAGCCACGTGTGGAAGTATAGGTTTTGCAGCCGATGACAAGGGCAACATCATGGATCACCAGAAACTCTTATGCAAGCGGTATCATCAAAGTTTTATGTCAAATAGAGGAACCGTACCTCAGAGAGTAATCCAGATTTAATATAAGTTTGATATAAAAATGATCCCCTATATTAATTTGAATGGTAGATTAAAATAAACATTGCCATTTGCTTAGTTAATCATTAGCATAAGCGCGGCTAGGGATGGGTACCGAAACCCGGTTCTTACTCGGCCCCGGTGCTTAATTATAAAAGAACAAACTACCGTTAACTATAAGCTTTAATGGTAACAGTTCTGCTGTCGATACTGTAGAAAGGACAGAGCGCACATAACAATGGCTCGTATGCACACAAGACAAAAGAGCTCGTGCTTATGGAGTGATGATGGTGGAGAGAGCCTAACAATCCAAAGTGTGGCTACATTTTTGCTCATAAAGGCGGAAACACGAGAAATGTATTAAAACACCCAGCCAAAGTGCATTATGTGCATATAGAGAAATGCTAGCTTCTACTTTATTATCCACCTCCTCAGGTATGTATGCCATGTTAAAATAATGACATAAACATTACATAAGGGCTCTAAATCAGTGTTAATATTTTATTAAACACACATTCAGTTACATATTTTATACCTAAATAAATTTTATACCTAAATAAATATTAAACATTAAAATGACTTTTACTGCTATAGTGCTGCATTTAGAAATAATGATATGACGATAAATAATAATAAACTAAGAAATTATAAAGCACAGCTTACCTAAAATGTAATTTGTAGTGAATCCAACTTTTTTTTATTTGGGTTAGAATTAGGTTAAAGTGTTGTTATTCTGTTCTCAATTCGTTTTTAATAAAAAAACATAATAATAAAAGTACCAATAAGATTATCAATAAGTGGTATCGATAAAAGTAGCAAAAAAAAGTACTAACACCTTAACACCACCCATCCCTAAGCGTGGCTAATGCTAATGCTAGTATCAGAATAATGTTTATTAACTATTTAATGCTACTACAGCGTTTAAAACAGGACACAATAGCGTACTCTTTTATACACACCAGGGGCTTTTAAACCACCTGTGTAGCCAAAATATGCGTTAGACAATAAATGCATGGTTAATGTTAGAATCTTTAAAATCAGTCCATAATAAAGCAGTTCTAGATTAAGTCAGATACAGTCCTGTATAGTTTGGTAAGGCTTTACAATAAGATACCATTCATTTTCATGTCTTCACCTTATTTAAACTCATTTTACAATGAGTGTACCTTAACTACTGTGTGTGAATGTTACTTTATACAAGCACTTAATACAACTTTAAATTAAGAAAAATAGCTGCTTTATAACACTTGTTTATTGTTAAGTCATGTCAAAGGGAATCTGTTTGTGTTTTTAATAAAACAGTTTCTTTCTGTGTAAAATTAATATCATATACTCAATGTAATGTAATATCTAAATTTATTATACAACCTGTTATTTGTTATTTACTGAAAAGTTACACATTCAATGCACATAAAATTGTTTTACTGAAGGATATTATATTTTCCATTTACAGCTACAGGCTGAGGAAGAACACGAAAACCATTACAGACGCATTTCAGCAGAAGAAGTTTGACAAAAACTCACCTGAGGCAAGAAAACTGAACTGAGCTGAACTGAGCTGTTGCTGAATTCATATGTATGGATCAAGTGCCAGTTTATCCAGTTGGAAAAAAATGTAGTTTCATTAATACAAATGTTTATGGTTATAAATAATAAGCGCGTGTTATTTAGGCATGTAATTATTGTTTGTTATTAATAAAATTTGCTTGTTTTTCGATTCATATACTGAAACACTGTGACAACACTACCTACCACACTTGGACCTTCACATGTGCTTTATGTCATGGTGTGTCAACAGATCAAACTACATTTATGGCCAAAACACTGCTTAACACTGTGTGTTTGTAACACTCACATCATCACTCAGTAGCTCCATATAGTGCTGTGGGGCAAAGCGATCCACCCATAAACGAGAGGTGGAGCCTTCATCAACAGAACCATCACACTCTACAGCATCCTCGGTTTCTTCATCTCCTAATAACTCTGGAGCTATGCCACTAAGTAAAGAGATAAAAAAGTGACTCAATGCCAGTAGAAACATAAAACAAATAGAACATATATAATAAACTATTAAATCGAAATGTACACAAACTAAACAAATGGGCTAAGAATACTGAGAAAATGAATCTAGCATTACACTACTAACCTCATTAGACCAGAACCCTGCAGCAGGAGCAGCACTACAGAGGATTATCAACAACTGATACCTATTTGTACTCATTCCTGACTGGAAGATACCAAAATATGAATAAGCTCCTGTATAAACGATACTCCTATTGGTGTGTATGCAGCATAAAAGCATTCAGACACAGCTGGCTTTTTCAAATGTTTGATACTAGATTGGATCAGCGAGAGGGAGAGAATCCTTTGCATACCACCACCACACATTTGTAGCAAATGCTAATCCCTATATACAGGAAACTTTATTTTCCTTATGTTTTAAACCAAATTATGGAGAACATAATCAATAAGAGGATGTATCGTATAGAATCATTAGCAATGCGGTATATCCTAAGCACACCCATCGTCAAGGAGTAGTGCAGGGCGGAGGACCAAGGTGGGGAACCCTCTTTTAACAAGTTACAAGTGGAGTTCAGAAAACGTATACAAAGCAGACACAAGACTCAGGTCAGAAAACGCATTAGCCACTTCAACCCAACTGACCATCCTCTCACAGGATTCCAAACCAGATCTATGTCTTTGGAAAAATGAAGAGTGATCCCTACAGTGTGAGGTGGTGTTAAAAACCTCTAACTCCTAACTGTGTAATAAAAGTGCACTTTACTTCTACGTACCTGCTCAAAAGTTCTGTTAACCTCTGGGATTCCTCCACCAGCTGACGATGACGCTGTAAAACAAAGCATCATAATCATTATGAAACAACCTGCTGCTGGGCAACAGCACTGGTGTATCCGTGTGTTCTTCTCTTACTTTCTCTGCTGCTTGTTCTTTAAGAACCTCTATAGGCACAGCCAGGAGTCCCAGTGCATTCTGGGAACTTCGGAAAAATCTTGGATCTGGTGTCTGAGAAACATTAAGACATCCTATTCAATTCACATGTCAGAGTGGATGTATACATACAAATGTGCAAACTTTATGTGAATTCCTTGTACTGGATATATTAACAAAGAGGAGCAATTTTTCAATTTTCAAGGCATGGAAAGAAAAACAGCCTGCTTGTTCTGAATAGGCAAAGAGGTGAAAATGGAAAATGCAATCCAGCATTAAAATATAAACATAATAAGCAGAACTTCAAACATCCTAATCAGACATACACAAATACTTCAATAAAATATAATGTAGGATGCGCATTAAAGACTTTTAACACTAAAATAAATAACAGTATATGTACTTTGTCCTCCTCTTCCTTTAAGCCGAGATACACACGGTTTCCAATAGAGTCTGTGACAGAGATGTAGTCCCCTGTCGCAGGGGGACGTTTCCATGCATGACGCACTGCTGTGGTAACCCTCTTAGGTGATTCCTGTATTTCTGCCAGGCCGCTCATGTCCAGTATGCTGGTTGTTATAGCAACCTGTGGTCTGTCAGGAGAGAGAGACAGAGCAAACGGAGGCCTGGAAAGAAAATTTTTTTTTTTAAATAATACTATAGAAGATCATGGAAAAGTAGTTAGCACCTCCCTGTGGCCAAATCATAAAAGTTAGAAAGAAACAAGGAATTTAACAAAGTACTAATTTTAATGCATCGTCACTACTACAGTTATAACTTCAAATTACTAAGTTATTATTATTATCTATATAAATTAAAAAGTCCACTGTACTTCCAATGGACATGTAACAAAACACATCCATCTCATATATAATACTGTCATTTTTAAACTGTAATTACAGATCAACAGAAAAACATAATGTGATGTAGATCAGCCATGCTTACCTGCTCCTTTCCTCTGCCCTCTCATACACCTCAGGGGACGAGGGAGGAGTGATGCCATCATTCTTCTCCGCATCAAACTGGAGCTTTTTCGCCACGTCCTGCTTTCGTCTTTTTGCTTTTGGGGCTTAAAAAAAAACAAACAAACAAACAAACAAAACCTCTTACTGTCCTGTCTATAAATGATAGCCCTCCTTTATTTCAATGTAAGGAGTTTCCCAGGTTGGCAAAAAGTAAATAAACATGAGATTTACAAAATAACACAAATAACACACACTGGCCATTTTGTCAGAAACATCAACAATACACATACCAATTTATAAACACACACAAAGTATGGATAGAAGTACTAATACCATGTGTCCGAGTGTTATCTATATACACATACACACATACACCTGGTATTATTACTTTAGCAGTACTTTAACGGTATTCTTATCGGTCCTTTTGTTGAATTTTCTACAACAAATTGTGAACAGAATAACAACACATTAACCGTAAAGCTAACCCTAACCTAAAAAAAGGTGGACTCACAACAAATAAAGTGTAACAATCCTTTGGATCATTTGGCTCTTTCTGCCTGTCGTGTCGTGTGCGCGCGAGCTCTCTCGTGTCGCGTGCGCGCGAGCTCTCTTGTGTCGCGTGCGCGCGAGCTCTCTCGTGTCGTGTGTGTTTTGTGCATGCCCAAAATTTTCCCCTTTTGGAGCATCTCTGTGGTCGAGTTTTTTTATTTTGTTCTTCGTAGTATTTTTATTACTGCAAATTTAATGAATTTATTACTGTATTGCTTATGCCAATGAAAACGACAGCGCATACCAAAGTAAACGTAGGTGCATTCCTTGCATTACGATCTATAAAGTGGTAACATTGGTATTTACATTGTACATTTAAGGCATTTAGCAGACGCCTTTATCCAAAGCGACTACAGGGGGCGCTCTCCCTGGAGCAATTTGGGGTTACGGGTCTTGCTCAGGGACCCAATGGTGGTGCTGGTCCAGAGGCAAGTATCCTACCCACTAAGCTACCTTCACCCCATTGTAGCACTGCTGGAGTCCAGTGTAAACTCTACAGTACAGATACAATTTTATCTTTAATTTAATTTAATTTAAGGCTCATTAGCCGTAAAGAAAATGTAAAGAGTTTTGGGAGCATATTTGGGGGCATATTTAGGGTTTACACTTTGAAAATAGGCAATTAAATGGAAAAAATTGGCTTTTTCAGATTTTCAATATTTTATTTATTTTCGGCAGACAAGTGACTCTGGCATATTGGACAGCTGAAGTGAGGGTTGGATATAGAGAGATAGATAGACAGAAATGGACTAGTGAAAAATAATATTCTTTTTAATTTGTTGAGAGCTGTTTAAATATCATTGCTGTTATCAGTGGAAGTTGACTACCTTGATGATTTCCACAAAAATCAATGCTTTGAAAAGCTTTCTATAGATAACTTAAAAACCAACCGGTGCCTTCTCCCCTCAGACATCTTTACGGATTTAACCAAAGTGCCTTACCTGCCCGACTTTACTCCACATGATTGTCTGCCTATCTACTGGAGAAATCACATTTGAATTTAGTTGTTTAAATACTGATTCATATTTCATTTTTTAAATGTTAATTTCAGAAATCAAGTACATACATAATATTACATGCACAACAAAAATGTGTTAATAGTAGGAACAGCCCAACGCACAGCATGAAATAATCTTTTTTCTTATCTCTGTGAATGCATTACCTCTTTTAAACTACTAAAACCCTTCCATCCAAAATGATCTATAACTCACTTCTGCTGTCCAGCATGGACTTACTTTTAGGCATGGGAAAAAGTGATGTCACATGCAGAACATCAATAGTCATTGAATCAGAAGAATTGTATCACCTAGTATTCAACATCACATTTTTTCTGGCTTACAGATCACTGGACAAAATGTAATTCTTCAACAAGACAACGATCCCAAGTGTTCTTCAAATTTGTACTAAAATTAAATCCAGCCCAGGGGGGTCGTTTTATTAAACAGAGCAATTGTCCGTGTTAATGACCAGTTTCTGACCACAGGCCCAATGTGAGTATTCTCAATCTCGCAATGCCAGCACCACCGCACTTCTGTGTCAGTCAGATTCAGACGTCTGGTCAGTGGTTTTCTTATGGAGACGGACGAGGAAGAGGGGGAACTTATAAATGTGGAGCGACAGATGAGCCATAATCAGTAAGTGGTAAACCTAAAGTCCAATTTCATGGGAAGTGTGTCTCAGATCATGTTTCTGTCATTTTAAAGACCACCTAAATCAATCACCACTCACTCAGCGACTCCTCCCCATCACATATCAGCTCTGCTGCAGTCTCTGAGGCAGACGGGTTTCTTAAAGCCAAGTCACCAGATGTAAGAGCGTCTTCAAACGACTGTGGTGTCGGCTTGTTGTTGCGGAACTCCGAGACCTTTGTGGGATTAGGAGGCTCAGCTGCTGATGACATACAGGGAGGAGAAGAGCACAGTCTTAGCATTTCTTACAGTAGATCCTACAAAAGAAACTACACTGCTAATAATAATACACAATAACACACTGGTGCTAAAGCCCATTAGCAGGACTACCCCATTCCGGTCTTGGAAATTCACAACTCCAGAGAACATCCAATATTCTACACCTTTCTCTCCCACTACTGGCATTAGATATGGTGTACTTAGGCACCAGCATATTGCACTACACTGCCAAACCAAAAGTTGTGAGTGTGCATTTGAACAGGCAATTATTAATTTTGATAAACTGACTAAGATGTCTGGATACTTTTGGACATACAGTGTATACTAATTAGATCTTCCGAATGGGCAGATATAAACCTACAGGTACATCAGTTGAAAAAATGCTGTTTCATAATTAAAATTCACACAAACACATTTCATTTAGAAGTATATTTGTCATTTGAAATTGCACTTAACCAAGTGTTGGAGTGATCTGATTTCAAAGGATTAAATGGTAATGAGACATATTTCTCAATGTGCTTTCTAGTGGTGGTGAATGGAAGCAGGTGATGCTATGTCAACAAGTAAAAACACTGCTAAATAATTTAACTGCCGGGCAGTTGGTAGCCTGGAGGTAAATGTATTGCCCCTGTGATTCGAAGGTGTTAGGCTTGAGTGGCACACCTGAGGTACCCTTGAGCAAGGGATCATCTACACATACTGTGCCCTGGGGTGCCCCGTGCAACATTTTGTTAATGAGTTATATGCAAAAATAGAACTGAACAGTGTTCACACTGTGTTGTTTTCATGCTTGGATGTTAGGGATGAACTGCTTAATGGAACCTTACTGGTGCCACTCGCAGAACAGGGATTCAAGATATGATCTTTTGATTACCAGGGAAACTCTCAAACAACCAGGCTACCAGCTGCCCAAGTTTTTACTTCCTTTACTATCCAAATCCAGGAGTGAACTTTCCCAACGTCTGAGGTTTTATATGTGATGAAAAAAAAAAAAGAAAAACATATTTAGCCTATCCATGTACCCATCTGGCCTGAAGGGGGTATAAAGAGGTCTTAGGCCATAATATATCCGAATATTCCTAATACAATATGTAATTTCCTGTCTGATTCCCTTCACCACCATTGTGAACCTCCTCCGTCTGGGGGACTTTGTTTACATCTCAGACTCTTACTCTAAAGCACTATTTAAGTTCCAACGATAACACTTTTACACAAAAATTTCTGCCGAACTTCTGAGATACAGTTGACCCTGTCTGTGTGTTACATTTTAGTTTAGTTGTGTTTTCTTACAATCCAGTTGAGCCAACACCTCCAGCTCGTCCGCGAACTGCTCCTCGAACTCGTCCTCAATTCCGTACATTTCGTCGTACTCGTCCATCTCGGGGAGGCGAGAGCTTTCTTCGCAGTTAAACTAGTGAAAGTTTAAACTTTAGCCAAAAACGGGGATCTGTATCGTGTCACCTATGATCCACACACTTCCCGGGTCCTGTTTTCGCGCTAAAGTTTTGTTCGCCCATCCGGGTCACTGTGGAAACGTCCTCATGCCGGTTGGAATGTTTTAATTGGCTGGTTGGTTTCAGGCTTGTTACTGATTGGGCAATTTTCACGTCAATCAACCGGCGCCGCGGTGGCTGTGTCGTCTACGTTAAAAGAGGGGATCAACGTAAAGGGATCCTGTCTGAGATTAATTTATACATCAGACCATCTGTGCCATACCCTTCATACTTAAGCGATGACATGTCTAAAAAAACTGAACGAGGGCATGACTACACAGAAAACATAATCTTTTACTACCGACTTGATACCCAAACACATATTACTCTTATTAAATTGTATAATTAAGGTGCACACTAAACACACTGAAATTCTTCCTCTGCGTTTAACTCATTCACCAAGTGCTGTGGCAGCCAGGAACAGGGAGCAGTGTGTGGAGGCGGTTCTCTGTTCAAGGGCACCAATCAGAGGCGGACTGGGACAAAAACAGCCCTGATATTTTGGTGTAGAATGGCCCACCACGTTTATTAACGGATACCAACCATCTCTCCCTCCCTTGAGTGTGTATCCCAGCAAAGTAGTATTCAGTTAAAATAGTATTCAACAAAGTGGTATTCAATAAATACCCAGTCAAAAAGAATGCAGCTAAATTTTTTAATGAATTTAGAAAAAAGAAGGACATTCTGTGTGTTTGTGCATGTGACAGAGAGAGAGAGAGAGAGAGAGAGAGAGAGAGTATCTTCCAGATACAATCAGCAATGTGTAAACGTAAAACTTTTGCATGATGGATTATTATGTATACATTTGTATGAGGGAAAGAGAAAGAATAGAGATGACTGATTGATCAGATTTTCCAGAAAAAGTGCCAAATGCATTGTAACCTTATTAAACCAAAATTACCCATTTAAACTATTTGGACAAATACTCTAAAATCTAGATATCATTCATATGTATGTGACAGATTAAAATTAGATTAATAAAAATAGATATGAGAAAATAGAAATGATAAATAATTGATCAGAGGACTAGCCAGTGTCTTTGGCATTACGTTCGGTTCACACCACGTAAATCAAATGCAGGTGAAGTAACCCTAAAGCCAGGTTTCTCAACCACTGGGCCACAGACCACTGATGGGCCACGAAGGCTTTTGATATGGCCATGAATCTAAAATCGAGACAGGTCTTTGGTCTGCAATTAGTTATTTAATATTATCTAATGTGGCCAAGTGGGCCTTAGCAACATGCTGTGATAGATAGTTTAGCCTTAATGTTGAAAAGGTTGACAAACATTGCTCTAAAGGACTCCTCACATAACAAACTAGTGATAGCATCCTATATATATGTAAGAAAAGGGGAAAGAAAGAAAGTAGACATGAAAAATTGTCAGGTGATTACTTCTTTCAGAGTAACTTGATGGAATCACAAGAGTAATAATTTAAAAAAATAATTTACATTTATTAAACTACAAGAACAGCTTTATCAATAATTTGCTCTTCTTAACCATCCTACGTACGATTGTTTCTGAGTCCAGTGCTGTGAAGATATATTTCTTAGTGGACATCAACACAAATGCCTTCAGCTTGTTTGCAGACAGGTTGCTCCTAAAACTACGAAACCAACCCCCTT
>JBBKCR010068746.1:0-10180 GCA_037577295.1 Ladigesia roloffi | reverse complement strand
CACACACACACACACACACACACACACACACACACACACACACACACACACACACACACACACACACACAGTATTTCACATACCAATATACACATACAAATTGAAAACACACAAACATTCATATTTCACATTCAAATATGCACATACACATTCACACACACAGACACACACAGACATGTGCACACACACAAACACCTTCACAAAAGCATAGACTCACACACACTCACCTGCATACACACACAAACAATATTTCACACACCAATATACGTATACACATTCACACAAATACTCACACCCACACACACAAACACAATGCAAATACCATTTCAATGACTTGTGCTTTAGTGTATGTCAGTAAAATGACACCTAAACATAAATCTGACTCTGATTTTAACCTCAATAATTCTACACTTATATCAGATTCTGATCATAAGTCCGGACCAAAGATTTTACAATCATTATGAGGACATTTGGCCCTCACACAGACATAAATACACACATAGTTGTACATGCATTGACTTCTCAGGACTGGCCTGCGAACCACGATTATAAAGAACCGTTGAGTGTCTGAACATAGCTGTTAACCTGCCAGTCTTTTTGACTCTGGAGGCCTGGATGTCCAGGTCTTCTGGGATTGGTTCCAGAGCCATGACCGCTGCCCTGCTCTGCCGTACCTCCTGGACCCCATCACTGCTGTCCCGCTGGGGGAGATTTTCTAATAAAACACAAACACACACACACACATTCACTGAAACACTGTCATCCTCTTAAAGGCCTCTTCATTGTTCAGTGATTTGAAGGTGTTGGTCTAAGGCTCAGGGTTCGGTAAACTCACATTATCTGCGGTTATTAATGTAAGTATATAAGAGGAAAAGATCAATTCAGGGCTTGGGAGGAAAAGTGGACCACTCTGTCAATGTCAGCACCATATAAGCGCTTTATATATTTTGCTGGGAATAATGAACCAATTCCATATGAAATTCTGAAATTGTCACTAGATGACAGTGATGTTCTTCCTCGCAATTTGTTTGCCATGCAACTTAGATTTTCACTGACCCATTTCTCAAAACAATAGAAACTGGACTTGGTCCAGTCTCCCCTAAAGGCCTCAATTCTGGTATGAACATCATACCACAGTGTCAGCTAAATCTGTTTTGGCCAATAATATTTACTGATGATTACAGCAAATATGACCAACATTTGATTATTATAGGTAGAACAGAGTAAAACATACAAAGTGCAACGAAGCATACAGTTCATCACACAACACAATACAGAATCCACATACACCTAAGTTGGAAAATTTTAACTTCACCATTCAAATATGTCTAAAAAGTTTAAGCAGATGGAATAAATGACTGTATCTATTGTTTACATATTGTCTATCAGTAGTCTATACCTGTTAGTTCCATCACTGCTCCAAGATTTTAAGGGCCTTTGAGATGACACTAATTTCATACTGAAGGTAACTGAGATTAGTGCCAATAATCTTACAAAACATCTTGACCATTTTTTTCTCATGACTTACTGATCAGTAATATAATATAAGCTTACCTTAAATCATACATTCATTAACATGAATTATTACTTTATCTGTGCATTTAGGATAGTTTGAACAACACACCTTGACCCATTTTAAAAGTTTGTAACTGATTTAAGACCAGTGAGCATAGAAAGGAGAGTCTCAGTAAAAGACAGATACATTTCCACACTAAAACTAATAAAGAATCTTCTCATTCCAGACAGTAAAATGTACAGAGTGCCACTGCACCTTAATCTCACACTGAACAAGGGAAGATTGACAGGATCTCCTCAAAAATTCTACAATATCTCCTTAATTTCCACATTTCACTGAAGAACAGACTGGCCATTAAATATATTCAGTTGTAAATATATTCCTAAGACTAGTCCTGGATCTCCATTCAGAATTCTGTGTAATCCAGGACTAGTCTTAGTCCCTATCTGGGAAACTGATCCTAAGAAAAATGAATTCACGTCTACAAGCTGATGCTGAAGGAGGGTGTGACCACAGGCTTAAATTATCAGTCTGTCAGTCAACAGTGAAGCAACGGAGGTAAAAATGGAGTTAAACTGGGTCTGAAACTTGAGTTTATGAGTGCCAGCCAGTGAGAACCTTTTTTACGAGTCTCTGCTTTAAGGAGTATGTCAACATCATATAAAGCGGTCATTTAATATTATTGTCCTCAGTGTATTCATCTTTATTTTATGATGTCCAAGCAAGAGCTAAAAGCATCATCTTTTACAATCACTATAAAATGCCATTTCAGCCTGTTTTGCAGATTTGTTCAAGATCAAATTTTAATATTTACACTTAAAAAATGACAGTGTTATTTGTCTCCTTAATCTAAGTCTAAATTACTTTTGATATTAAAAATAACCAACATAATATTTGATCATGGCTAAAAAATTTGTCCATTTCCATTTCCGCCCCTAAAAGTACCTTTTTATACTTGAACCACTTTCCATTAGCAATTCAGCAAAAAGAAAACTCACTTCCTGTGTACACACAACCACATACACACCCAACTCATTCAGACGTCTCTGCAGCTCCTCCAGCAGTTTCTCTTTGTCCTTTAACCTCTTCTCTGGAGACATTGCAGAGACAGAAGTGTTCATTAGCATAGCAACCTTACAACTTATAGAAAACAAATATATATATATATATATATATATATATATACAGTTCCAGAAAAAAAAAAGAGACTACAGCAAAAATGTTCAGTTTCTCACATTTTATCATTTGTAGCTATAAGTATTGAAATAAACCACTTTGCCTTAGTTTTTAAAAACTGCTGATAATATTTCTCCTAATTTCAAAATAAACACATTGTTCTTTAAAGCGTCTTTTAAAGGAAATGCCATTCAATTGGAATAAGAAAAATGATTTACAGAACCTGAATAATTCAAATCTCTTGTTCACTCTTAAACAAAATGGCAATAATTACAATTGACAAACTGCTAGTAGTGTTTCACCCAGGGGCGCCGCCAGGGGGGGAAAGGTTTGAACAATTCTAGGGGCCCAGCACTGACATGGGGCCCTGTTAGGGGATAGTAATATTATTTTAATGATAATAATGTTGCCCAAAATTCTAATCTTTCATGAGGCCCAAGATTTCTGGCAGCACCCCTGGTTTTACCATCCAACTGGTCTCACAGTTAGAGGAGAGTGTGGATGAGTGTGGAGAGTTGTCATGCTCATATATAAATAAATAAATAAATAAATAAATATATATATATATATATGTATGTACACAGGCAAACACACAAACAAACAAACACACACACACATCCACAAGCCTGTCCAACACTTTCTGAAGTAACACTTATATTTGTCCAGCTCTTCTTACCCAGGTCCTGGTTCTGGTTCTGCAGCTCCTGGTTGATCTGGCCCTGCTTTTCCAGTTTCTGCCTCAGTTCCTTCAGCTTAGCATCCATGGTTCCCTGCAAAACAGAGGCGTCACTGAAATCTGCTGCCTGGTGACCCTGCCTTTCACCAAAACTCGCCTCAGAGGGCACCAGGTACTTTGGCTGAGGATACATTTTGCCTGTGAGTGCAGTGCACGGAACTCTACAGAGAGAGGACTCGTGGGCAAATACAACGCTAAGAATCAAATTACAGCTCCCCCCAAAAAAATCCTGCCGTTTAAACACAATGCTCCTTTGCAATGGGGATTCCACATGGAGTAGAATGATATCCAGTAAATTATGGTAATTAGGAGAGCTGATCTGCCAATAAGGTGTGTGTGCAATTGTGTTTTAAAGACAGCAGGCAGCATTAGCATCCTTGACCAGCGGGGGTCCTGATGCTGCATTAATTATGCACAACTATGATCAGCAAGAGGGCTGCAAATATCGACCCAACCCACATACAGGGAAGGTGACTTGAGAGCTATGTAATTTATAGAAAGTATATTACATGAAAGCAATGATCTGTAAGACTCCTGTTGTCAGTTCTTTGGGCTTTCCAGGCTAAAGGCACTGGATGGCAATGATATAAAGGTCATGACCCCTTCTGAGTGAGATGATGGAGCTGAATAGTCGGTCCAAAACTATGTAGGCAGACGACAATAAGCCAATTCGGTTACTTTAAGGTTTCCTTGTTCCAAAACCAGACGCTACACTGTATGGACAAAAGTATTAAGACACCTGACCATTTCACCAACAGGGATTTTAATGACCCTCCATTCAAAAATAGTGATTTTAATATGGAATTGTCTCTATCTTATTGTTGTTGTTCAGTGTATTATTCTTCAGAAGCTGCACCGGGAAGGGCTTCTTTGAAGAAGTTTCTGCTGGGTTTGCCTCCAATATTGCAGCTATAACAGCTTCCCCTTCTCTTGTAAGGCTTTCCACAAGATTTAGAAGTTTCTGTTAGAGTTTGCATCCATTCATTTTGAAGAAAATGTATGAGGTCAGACACTGATGTTGGATGAGAAGTTCTGGACAATCTCCGATCCAGTTCATCCCAAAGGTGCTGGATGAGGATGAGGTCAAGGCTCTGTGTGGACCAGTCAAGTTCTTCCACACTGAAATCCTCCAGTCATGTCCTTATAGAGCTTGCTTTGTGTACTGGGACACAGTCACCCTGGAACTGAAAAGGTTCAAAAAGCTATAAGCATGACATTGTCCAATATGATTTGTCTGCATTAGGATTGCCATTCACTGTGTGTAAGGGGCCACCTGAATTCAGTGATTAACACTAGAACAGCAGCTAATTGGCTATAGCTATAACGGCTGCGTGCCAATTGACACAGTGCCCAGTATTGCTTCATGATATGATGCTGTTACAGTGTTTGAGTGTTTAGTCCTGCAGTCTGCCATCAGAAATCCTCTCAAGATACAGCCAGCAGACACAGCAAGGAGACTTTAGACCCGAAGCCCGTTGCAGAGCACCAGTCGCCAAATCAGAATCCCAATCATGTTTATTGGTCGAGTGTGTGAGCAAACATATACATGGAATTTGATTCCAGTCAATGATGTCTCTCAACAGTATAAAACAACAATATGAAATAAATATGTATGTACATGTGCCTACACCACACACGTATGTGTTACAGGGCATGCATGCTGCTTCAATAGAGGGGATTCTGATTCTGAATCTGATTAAAATATGTAAATTGATGCTGTCAGCCGTTCTAGTGTTAAGAGGTGTGTCCCAACATGTTTGTCCATAAAGAGTAAATTCAAAATGCATAGGTTAAATCTCCATTGAAAACCATTGCCAACACATTACACCCTGGAGTGGCCACATATGAGTCTAAGGTCATTTTAACTTACGCAAAGTGTTAAATAGATGGGCACAAAGCCATATATGGATGCAGTGGAGCTGGAATTATGGAGCACATTCTGGTCCCTTTGAGAAGAGCTGCAAGACACCTGACCTCACTAAGGCCCTAATAGCTGAATGCAATCAAGTCTTCAAAGAAATAATTTGACATCTAGTGCCTTTAAAGAGGAATAAAAAAGGAGAACCCACACACACACACAAACACAGGCACACACACATGATCATATCAGTCTTCCCTTTTTCCTGGACATTGATCGTTCCTGAGATTAGACAGCTGCTCAGAGCAGTCATAAAACCTTCAGTTGATCCATCATGGACAAAGAATGTCACATATAAGTCTTTTGTCAATAACCCGCACACAGTACAATTAGCATGGACTGAACCAAGAGACTTTGAAGTCATTTGACATGATTTCAGCACCAAAGCTAATGTCTGAGTAAACAAATGTAAATGTGTCAATATCTGTGGCCATCCCCTCTCAGACATCTAGAAATTGCAGCTGACAGGCCACTTTAGGGGCCAATCTAACAAAGAAAGAGTTCCTGGAATTTTTTTAATTTTGAACATGGTCTTCAAGTACCCCTAGGTGGTCCTGGGATAGTTCAATGCCAATTAAAGAATTTTCTTATAATGGTATGTCCAGTTAAAATACCATTAAATCCAAATAGTGATTCATTTCAAATGTGTGTATCATCTCCACAATAATATAAAATCTATTTTTATCTATTAGATCATTTATCTACTTTTATGTGAATCACATGAATATGACATACACAAATCAAGTCAATTAAGTGCAAGATTTATGCATGTGATGCATTTATAAACATCACAGAGGAATTTGGATAACAAGCATCCTGTCCACAAGTAACAGAATATATATATATAAACTTATACTGACTAAATGAAGTGTTTGCTCATGAATGATCTAAAGTGAACAACATTATTTTTTATCCTGTATCTATTACCAACCTTGCATTTATTTTCACTGAAAACAGCAAAAAATGATTATTCATTTTCAAGTCTTAGAGAAAGAGAACAAGCCACTTGTTGGAAAGTTAAAGGAAAGTAAGTGTTCCTGGAGTTTAAAAACTAATTTTAAAACATAAGAAAGAGACTGGGACCCCTAAAAATCGGCCAAGACCTGTAGACCACCAGAACAGCTTTCTTCAGATAAATAACACTTGAAGCTTGGGTAAAGCCGCACTCTCACTTCAAATCCTCTGGTGTCGCGAATCAAATCCTCAGGTGTCTCGGTCCATCCTTCCAGCTCAGTGTCGCAGGTCTTAAGGGATGCTTACACATTCAAGCTGTTACTGAGAAAATTAAACACCAATACAAGTAAAACATCTGCAAGTCAAATGAAGCAGATTCTGGGGTCCTCAGAGCCTCAGACCTCAGCATCACTGAACGGCTTTGGGATTGAATGACGAGGAGAAAACAAAGTTTGAGCTTTAGAAGTGTTTACAAGAAGTGTGTAAAAATAATGCTGAATATTTCTGCAGATAAATTTTCTTCTTAATTGTCAACGGCTCATATTCCAATGGTCCATCAGGCCTTGCGTGGTTGTAAGGATCCCATTATGTTTTATCTTTTCATTTGTTTTGGAACCTTATTTTTCTTTGAATTCCCCTTCCATCTCGAATCTATTCCAGTGCCTGAACACTCTTTAATAGCAAAAGTGTAATTTTGAAAGATTTAATTTGAATTATAATTTGACTGGATATTATTGACAAAAATATCTGAGGAGCTTGTTTCCACTGGTGGCATATCCACAAGGAAGCCTGTGGGGAAGGGGTTCATGTGTGTTTTTACTGAAAATTGAACAAGGATATCCTTTTCCACATGACGAAAAACTAGAACTGTGGCGAACTGATCATTATTAAAGACTGGGGGAGAAATGTTGGTGAATTCACAGAACTGATAGGGAATGGGATTTATTGCAAGTAAGATTGGGGCTGCATGTTTTTGCATATTTTTGTGTGCGTGTGGGAGGGGGCAAGAAAATCTCTGTTCACAGGTGCACCGAATTTCACCCACGTGAGCAGCTGGCAGATAAAAGAGACGCGGCAGTCTACGGAAAGGGAGGACCCGACGACCGGAAGACCTCCCGAGGCGCGGGGAGCGAGGGCGCCGACCCGACGACTGGGAGACCTCCCGAGGCGCGGGGAGCGACGAGTTCGAATTTCAACGCAACCGACTAAGTTCGATTAAGGAAAGTGGCCAAACGGCACGCGCAGCGAGTGTGAGTGAACGTAACTATTGCTGTAGGACTGATTTTCCCTCCCTTTCTGCCCTCTAGCCCGGATTGGCCGGTCTCTCTCTCTCAACCGTCGGACGTGGGAGGACGCTGGGTCGGGCGGAGTCTCCCCCCGCTGTTTATTCGTCCGTGATCTCACTGGAGCGCCACTTCCCCATTGCCGTTTCGCATTGGAATTACTAGGCGTGGGTGTACGCCGAATCGGACAAAAAACTGCGGCCACGTGGGACGGTCGTGTGGGCGTTCCTCGCGACTCCACAGCAACTGGTTGGACGGTGATTGGTGGACACACGTTCACGCAGGCTAGGCCCTCCCCCCCCTTCGGAGAGGGGTGAATGTGTTGTAACTATTGTGATTTAATGTTATATTTTATGCAGAATAAAGTGACTAGTTGAAGATTTGTCTTCCTCTTATTCTTGTGCATCATAAGGGTTAAAAGTACCTGCGTTGGGTACGGTTACAGAACCACCTCAGAATATGTTCGACAAGCGATGCACCCTTACTACATCTAGAGTGAGGGCAAAGGGTTTAAGCCATTAGCGTTCAGTCAACAAGCCAAATCTTGGCAGTGTGTCACATTAGCCTTCACTTGTTAGCACCATTAGCCTTAGGGCTCCAACCAAAGGAAAAAGTATTTTAATCAGCTTTTTAAATGTAACACAATAATCGCATTAAATGAAACCCATCAAATAAACTACAATCCCTAAGTCCACCCCTTTTAATTGTTTGCCTAACTTGGAGTGCAGCAAGACTATGATAGGGTTTAAAAGCTCGAGTTAACCTTGGAGAAATGATTAGCTTGTGTTATGGTCCCAGGTTCTACGTTTTACAACTTGCGAGACAGTCGGAAGCCTTTGAGAACCACCTAACGATATTCTAGCTCCAATTCACACACACAAACACGCACACACACACACACACACACACACTGAGAACTTCATGGGTGGCTGGGTCCGTCAATGGCATTTTTACTTTGATTGTATACTACATTGATTTGTACAGGGAACAGTGAGTAATGGATCAATACTTTCAGTAAGAATGTTGGATAACATGTAATTACAGTCAATTAAAGCTCTATATTCAACCAGATAAGTTGTTTTGTTTGCCATATGATTGCAAGGTTATATTTTCTATTCACAGGCTTAATGAATAGCAACTATTCACTAATATGCTGTTAATAATTATACAATTGATAAGTAGATAAGCATTAGTAAATGCATCTTTTGACTTGGACATTTACTCAGTGACATGCAACACAATGCATTTTAAACTATAGAGACACACACATACAATGACTTTGAATAAAATGTATTCTAATACTTTTCATAATTCATTTTCAGGTTTATATGATAAAAAAAACCCAAAATAATTTACGTTATATGTTCACAAGTGTTCGGACACCACTATTTAGCATGCACACAACTCATATGATCTCCATAGGAAGACATCTTGAATGATCTCTATAGAAGGGCCCTGATTGGTAGAATGGGGATGTGATCCTAGAATGGCCACTAAGATCACTGTACCCATTTACATGCACCAGCTATTGGGAAACCACTAAGCTAAAAAACAGTGGAACTGAAGTGATGGAGCTGTAATAATCCTCTGGGATGAGATGGAGAGTTGTTTGTGATCAAGAACTAATGATACATGATCAGTACCTGAACTCATTAACACTGTCATGCAATCAAATCTGCACAACAATGGTCCACCATCTAGCCTTCTCAGAGGAGCAGAGGCTGTAAATGTAGCTATGAAAGATTTTAGAGGATAAACGGGAGGAGGTGTCTATGGATTTGCGCATGTTGTGTATTTAATATTTTCAAACAAGTCAAAAAAGTTACAAGCAATATGAATTATCTGAATGCAACAAGGTGTTTAGTGTTTCACAATGTATAATTTCCTGCCCTATACATTTCAAATAGTCTTTGAATATTACTAAGAAACATTTAAGGATGTTGCATTTAAAACCATTTTCCCAATATCACAAATATTAACAGTCATTTTAAAACTATTCAATAAGGTGTGTTGATATTCATTCTCTCACGCCTGCAGCATTATCCCAGCAAGGTGAACCCAGCCCAAAGTCGCCTTCGCACTCACCTGAGCGGGGTTAATGGCGCAGGTGAGAGATCGACAGAGTTTCTACAGTCCGCTCATGAGCAGGGAGGACTCAGGCTTCCCGGGCAGTGCAGGTCACTCGGATAATTATCCTACCCTGAATCCCCTAGGGTCCAGTTCTCGCATCATACAGCGGATAAAATGCCAGACACCGTCGCACCGTCGGCCTGTTCATTCCACCCTGTGGTGCAAAGTCTCTCTTGCTCCTCAGTCGTCTCACTCTTTCCTTATTAGTGTGGCTGCTCCTGCAGCCAATGGCCCTCTGCCTTTCTCCGACACTGATCATTAACCTGCTCCTCCAGCCCAGAGAGTGAGAGAGAGAGAGAGAGAGAGAGAGAGAGAGAGAGAGAGAAAGAGAGAGAGAGGAGAGAGAGAGAGAAAGAGAGAGAGAGAGAGAGAGAGGAGAGAGAGAGAGTAGAGAGAGAGAGAGAGAGAGACAGAGAGAGAGACAGAGAGAGAGGAGAGAAAGAGAGAGAGAGAGAGACAGAGAGAGA
>JBBKCR010068736.1:0-10180 GCA_037577295.1 Ladigesia roloffi | reverse complement strand
AGAGAGAGAGCGCGATAGAGAGAGAGAGAGAGAGAGAGAGATACAAAGAGAGAGACAGATACAGAGAGAGAGAGAGAAAGAGAGAGAGACAGAGAAAGAGAGAGAGAGAGAGAGAGAGAGAGAGATACAGAGAGAGAGATGGGGACTGACTCTGGTCAGATAAAAAGATAAATCCCCGAGTGATTAGAAACGGTGGCGAGTGAAAAAGGTCAGATGGATGCGAGCGTCACGCTGGATATCTGAGAGACATTTAGAGCTCAGAGACAGTCCCGGCTCTGAGGAGGAAAGAGGAGAGACGGCGAGGGGCCCTGGGTACGCATGAGGCATCTCTGAGCAGCCATCTGTCCTCTCTCGGCGTGAAGACGCCGAAACCTGAACACGATCTTCCCTCTGTGAGGCGTTTGATCCACACACACCCGCCAACACTCAGGCTTCTGAGGAGCACCTTCATACAATAACCAGTCTGGTTTATCTGAAGCACCTTTTAAAGACTGAAGGATGTTACTCTACATTCTTATCAAGCGAGGTTGTAAAGGCCAGCCATATTCAAGAGTCGTCGTTATTTCACACACACTTATATAAACACAAAAGCCTCCAGTCACACCTAAGGCCGGAAATTTCCAAAATAGAGAACCTAGGGTTACTTACAGAGAGATGAAAATAAGAGACAATATAATAAAAAACAGAAACTAAATAAAATACAAAATATTTCTCTCCTAAAGAAACACATGTAGACAGATACATTAAACTGTGCAGGGGTGAGTGAGTGATATTACTCAAATCCGAAAAGAACATTGGTTGTTTAAGTGCCACATAGAACCACTTCCTCCAATAAAGAACCCTCACAGGAACCTTTTAGAGCTGCGATCTCCAGATTTCTGAAACTGAGAGCCAATTCACAGCTACTGAGACAAACCAAGCGCTCCCAGTTTCATACACTTTACATAAACTCATCTAAACTTCATGGATAATACACATGTTTAAAGATCAGTCATGTTCAAATCGATATAAATGCAAATGCGATTAAAGCAGAATAGCAACAGGATCAAATGAAAATATTAGACACTGCTCACAGGTCCGTGGGCTCCTCATGTGGACCACGTTGTTGAACCCTGTTTTAGAGTGTATTAACTTTTCTGTTTCTTAACACTACCTTAATTTAATTTCTTCCAACCATCTACTGAAGCTGCTTTATGGACCTTGCTGTGGTTCTCCTATGAGATCACTGCAAAGAATCCTTGAACGGGTTGGGCATTGGTAGAACCTCCAGGTGGACGAGACGATAAGATAAGCTAAGATAAGATAAAGGTAAGATAAGAACTTTATTTGTTCTGAGGGAAATTATTTTGCCCTGTATATGCTCAATGCAACAAGAGGAACAGTAAATAAATACAATAAGAGTTTAAAAGAACAGAACAGTGGAATAGTGCAAATAGAATATCAGATAAACCAACATAGTAACAATATAAGTAAGGCATCATTAATAAAATATCACTATTAGTGCAGGTAGTCCAGAAATTGGCAGTGTTTGTTCCAGGTGTTCTGAAAGTGACAGTGATGGTACCCTGAGCATAAAGAGATTTAGCAGCATGTGATTGGTGGAGACACAGACATTCAATAACACACAGGTGTGTAGGTAAGAGTAGAGGAGTAATATTGCCCAAACCAAGTGAGAAACTAATTTATATTAACACTAATCCTGAGAAGATCACCTACAGAATGAGGAAGAGTTGTACTTATGGTCACGGGTAGGAAGGATTTCTGAGGGGAAGAAAGAAGGCTTTACATTCACTATGAAACACAATGTACTTAAAAATATGATTAACTCTACCTTAATTTACCCCTGAAAATAAGCCAAAAACATTTGAATTTCATTTGAATTAAGTGGCCATTAATTTGTAAACCGATCCCTTATTTTGACCATAAAAT
This sequence comes from Ladigesia roloffi, assembly GCA_037577295.1. Classification (NCBI taxonomy): domain Eukaryota; kingdom Metazoa; phylum Chordata; class Actinopteri; order Characiformes; family Alestidae; genus Ladigesia; species Ladigesia roloffi. The sequence goes on along the minus strand of JBBKCR010068736.1, from coordinate 8,251 downwards.
TGTATTTAAGGTTTAAGGTGTGAGTGTGAAACCCCTTAATCCTAAACATAGGGCATTTTTTTCAGGAGGCTTATTTAAGGGGCAAATTTTTAAAAGTAAGTGGAAAATTCAGTATTTTTTCCCCTTAATTTGTGCACTTTTCCCCTTAGGTTTCTTTACGATCAAAACTCATTTTAAGAGGTAAAATTAAGGGGTTTGGTTTTATAGTGATGTATTTTAAAGCACTCTGTATCAGTTTGTGAAAGTGTCCCTTTACGTCAGGGGTTGGTCTGTTAGAAACTTCTGCCCGGATCCATTTGTTGTGAGATTGTTGAGAAAGTAATTATGCCGCTCCCTGAGCTTCACTCCTGGCTCTGTTATTTGTGAGTGTGGCGGAGAGCCGGAGCAGGAGAGTTGGAAGCGTTTGATGTTGAACCAAAAGCACTGAAACCACTCATCTCTCCACTTTCATCCCTTCTCCTGTCAATCCGCACCGACAATAAGAGCAGGACAGATTTAGGAGCAGAGTGGAGAGTGGACACAATCCGTCATATTCTCCTTTTAAAGGCGCGTGTCCGTGTTCCCGGATAGGAGCCGCCGCTCGGTAAGCCCGGCCGGGCGACTCTCCCCAATCCCCCTTTGAAGAAAAGAAAATCCCAGCTAGCCGGGCTGCACGGCATATCGCCACTCGTCAGACGACTTTACACAAGGGAGGAGGGGCTCGGAACGGAAGATTAGAACGAAGGGGGAGAAAGAAGACTTCAGCATCTTCTGAGGTGGTTTGGGGGAACACGGTTCTCGTGAGGAGACGGACGCGGCGGCGGCAGCGGTGGCAGATCCGGTTCACCTTGGCAGACAGGAACCCGTGACCGATCCCGTTAACCGGGTTTACTCTCCCAGCCCTTTCTTCTTTTCTTCTCAAGAACCAAATGAGAGCAGTTCTGCCTGCCACAGAGTTTAGAGAACAGGATTTCAGACGATAGCATACAATCAAACACACACCTGTTCTCTCCTGTTGAAGAAACATCAAGGATTCCTTCTTCACTCTTTGGTGACAGGCTTTGTATATCATTGTATTCATTCAGCTCAGGATAGAATACGAGAACGTAGAAATGTTTCTCAGGCTTGATCTTTTCTAGCTGCAGAACTGAACTGAGCAGCTTTACCTTCCTTTATAATAACTGCCGACAATATTTCTCCTCATTTCCAAATAACAACATTGTTCTTTAAAGCTTCATTTTAAAGGAAACGACCAAACATCAGAATAAGAGAAATGTACAGAACCGGAATAATTAAAAGAAACAAATCTCTCCTTTTCTCTTCCATTCTATTCCATTTTATTTATAATGCACTCATATAAACAACCACAAGGTTGACCAAAGTTCTGTACACCATATTGACAAACTCATGCTAAAAAGGAATAAAACAGCTAAACATATATAAAACAATAAGGACTGACAACAATAATATAAGATAAGAACATAACATCGTCAGCACATCAGACTGGGTCGAAAGCCAAACAATAAAAATGTGTTTTCAGATGACTTTTAAAAACCCCAAGTGAAGGCGCCTGTCTAAAGTGCAGGGGCAGGTCATTCCACAGTTTTGGAGCCACCACAGCGAAGGCCCTATCACCTCTCCGTCTTCGTTGGGTTTTTGGGACAGATAACAGCATCTGATCTTCTGCCCTTAAGGAATGTGTCGGAGCATATGGATGTAATAATTCTGCAAGATAATGCGGGGCACAGCCATGTAACGACTTAAAAACAAACAAAATAATTTTTAAATGAATTTGAAACTGAACAGGAAGCCAATGAAGGGAAGCTAAAATCAGTCTGATGTGCTCACAGGTAACAGATAAAAAATGTGCAGGGGCATTCTGCACAATCTGTAATCAATTTATGTAACCCTGACCAATCCCGGTAAGGAGTGCATTGCAGTAATCAATTTGTGAGGTGATAAAAACATGAATCACAGTTTCAAGGTTGTGTTTTGATAGAAAATACTTTACTTAGACAGCCTACGTAGATGAAAGAAACAGGTTTTTACCACTGTGTTTACATGTGCATTAAGCTGCATTGCAGAATCCATATTTACACCTAAATTCCTCATCACTGGCTTCTCATATTGGTAAAGAGAAGCAAGGTCACTGCTAGAGGCACTAGACTTAAATAGTATAACCTCTGTCTTCTTTTCATTAAAACTAAGAAAATCCAAGGCCATCCATTCCCTATTGTCTGCAAGGTAGTCAAGAAGGGGCTGAACTGTGCCTACACTCCTGTGCTTCAATGGTTAAATGGAAAGTATACCTGGCAGTCATCAGCAAATCAGTGAATCACAATATGATGCTTCCGGAAGATTCCGCAAGTGGTAACACATGCTGTGAGAAAAGGAGGGGTCCCAGGAGAGAACCTTGTGGGACCCCACAAGGAAGAACCACAGAGGTAGAGGTAAAACCATTAATATTTACATAGAAGGTTCTCTCTGAGAGGTATGACCTAAACCACTGAAGTGCAGTAATACCCACCCACTGCTCCAGCCTAGCAATGAGGATCTCATGATCATTAAAAACTCTTAATACTGCAGACTGCAATGATGAGTCTTAAATCCAGACTGAATAACCTCCAGAATTGAATGTTCATCTAAAAAAGACTTTTTGATTAAAAAGGCAACTTTGGCAGGCCAAATTAAACTGAAGGACTAACTCCTCAGTGTTGTGAGACACAGGGCTGAATAGTCTCTTCATAACTAAAGACATTGGTAAACCTGAGAGCAGTAGAGGGATTAAAAGACCGGCTGTGTTGCACAGGAACACACCGTTTTGCAGACTGACCAGGAGGGGCTAAACAAAATAAAACTGGCATATGGTTCAAGAAAACTGCATCACTAATCTTCAAGTAAAGAACAGATGAACCATAGGTTAAAACCAGATCTAGTGTATGACCACATTTCTGAGTAGGACCATTTACTGACTGAATTAACTCACAAGAGTCCAGCAAATCTAAATAATCATTTGGACAACATACATGGATATTAAAAACCCCAATAATTAAAACTTTGTCATATTAGGCATATCATCAGCCAAGAAGTCAGAAATAGATACGATAGACGACCACACAGAGCACAGCAGGAGAATAGCTCACCTCAAACAAACTTCATTCAAACCTGGAGCAGTAGACTGAGGAAGACAACTGCTTATAGCAAAATTTCGAATAAAAAAACAAACACTAAACCTCCACCACGACTCGAAGCTCGCGGGGAGTTAAAATACAAACAGTCACACGAACACTCCGAAAAGGCGCTAGTGTCATCAGGAACCAACAAGGTTTCAGTTATACATGAGAAATCCAGACTGTGAATGGCGAAACAATCCTTTAATATGAACATCTTATTTATTACCGATCTGGCATTCACCAAACTCAACCTGATAGGGTCCAATTCAGCAACAGTGGTATCGTCACACGCGAGTTAGTGGACACAGGAACTGGAGATGTACTCCACGGCAGCACAGGTGACGAGAAACGTAGTGTGATTAAAACACCTGATCCAAGCCAACAACCAGTACCAGGCAGGTGTCAACAGGATCCACGGAACGCCACAAAGCAAAGAAGCGAGGAGATGACTGGAGCCGAGACCGGAAAGTTCCTTTTGAACCACCCAAGCTGGTACATAGCCTCACCAACTCACTGCACAGTTTGCCTCGGTACCTAGGCCACTTCTTATAACGAGGAGGACACAGGTCCCAGAGGGGAACGCAGGTATTCCAGTAAACAGCAGCAGGGCAAAATCCGTGCCACCATGGGCACAAGCTGCAGACTTAAGTCCAGAAAAATGCAGATCCACAAGCGTTTGCCGATCATACACCACTTGTGTGCTGACATTTTTTAAAACCAACAACAAAAACAACAAAAAACACGATAAACATAGAACGAAGCAGACGGCATGCCTTAGACACTGGCGCCAACTTGGATCTCACAGTGTGTGTGTGTGGAACTGGTGACCATACTGAGGCAATAATGAGCTTTGAGGAACTTCTAGTAGTGTTTCAGCATCCAGCTGGTCTCCTTATGAGAGGAGAGTGTGGATTACAGCAGTGTTTTATACTTTTCCTCAGTAAATAAGATGGGATTCAGGTGATCACTGATCAGTCCCTCAGAAAGCAGAATCAGACACTGGTTTAAAGATAAACTGTGGCAACTCTGATTGTTTTTAGAGCTGATTAGTGTATGATTAGGTCAGCAGCTAATCAAGCTGAGTCACAAATATTTAACAAAACAATGAACAATGAAACAAAAATGTTGATTAGCCTTCAAAGACTAATAGGATTGAGAACTTTCTTGGTCAGATTTCCACCAGGATTGGAAACAGTGTGGTCAAACTTCCAAAACCTTTAGTAATTCATTTTAAAACCCTTTAACATTTGTACTGTACACCTTACAAACCATATCTAATGTAACTTGGTTTCTATCCGTACACAGAATTTGCAGCACCAGTAACACCAAGACAGTTATAATCTGCTCTGTCTAATGAACATTCAGGGAAGCTTGATAGGACTACACTCGGACCCTTCCTAGATATAGGCTTGTATAGGCAATGTATGTATTAAATCTATTTACCTGTACAAAGCATTTCTGACTCCACATAAGCAACTTTCTGATTTTGATTCTGATTCTTACTATTACCTCAGTATCATGAAGAACTTTCTCACTCCTTCACGCCTCCATCACAAGCCATCAAATCAAACACAGCAAAAGACTCATCACTTTTGAGTGCAGAAACGAACTCAACAAGACTGTAGAACGTTTCCTCATTCTTTAGGTGATCTCAGGATTAATATTAATGTTGATTGGTCTCTCACTTGGATTGGGCGATGTTTCTCATCTGCTTTTATTTACTAATCTGTTTGTTTGTGAATGTCTGTGTCTCCCCCAATCACACGCTGCTAACTCATGGTACAAACACATTGTCACTTTATAACCACTGGAACCAAACACACTGTCACTTTATAACTACTTCCACTAATAGTGTTATTTTATTATATCTGCCATAGTTATATTGTTACTTTGTTAGTTTATCTGATATTATATTTGCACTATTCTACTGTGTTCCTCTTGTTGCATTGAGCATGTCTAGCACAAAACAGTTTTTTTCTCAGGATAAATGAAGTTATTTCTTATCTTATCTTAATGACTATGTACCAGTTCTCAGTCCATTATAAAAAAGCTGTTAATGAGGTTTTACAGCTGCTAGGAAAACCAAATAAGAGCTATGGATCCACCTAGACACAAACCTGAAGCCGTTCTGCATCGTCTGATTCCATTAGAGTTTATAGTATAAAGGTTACTGATTTTAAGGCAGCCGCTGTAAATACCCTTATGAACAGAGCTCCTGCTCCTAAAGAGCCTCTAATTCAGGAGTTTGCTGCCAGAATGAGTCAAAAGTGAAATGCTGTTCTGTGCTCCTTTTCTATCGCCTTCTCTCTGTAGGTTATCTTTGTGATATCTCTGTTCAGTATATGCTGTTACGGCCCGACTCCGTTTGGACCACAACATAAGAGGGACACGACAACAATACTAAATCAAATTTTAATTTGTTGAAAATATCAAAAACAATAAAGATCAACAGTGTCTAGTGGAATATGGTTGCATGTAAATGGCATGAAGTGAATGCAATGTGTAGCAGTCAGCATCAATATGAGAGAAAGTGCCAAGAGAAAAATCAAAGGGGCCTACACAAATGAAGAAAAGTGCCTCCTGAGAGAGAGAAGAGAACCAGTTTTATAACCTCACCCCAATGATAGGTGTGCCCAATTATTATAATAATCAACCAGGCCATAGCCCTGCCCGTGCAGTGACAGGCCAGGACCTGAAGGGGGCACGGGGGGTTGTCACAATGCCTTCAGAAAAACTGACAGAATGACAATATATACATTTAACCCCAAAAAGGATTTAGGTCTGCAGCTGGCATGATGCCAGTTCTGCCCTTGTCTCTTAGTTACAGATGCAAACTTTGGACATTTTGGTAAAAAGTACTGGGCTCTCGGAGTGTCCGGGACCTTCTCCCCGAGAGTTTGGGACCTTCTCCCCGAGAGTCCGGTACCTCCTCCAGGAGAGTCCAGTACCTTCTCCCCGAGAGTCTGATACGTCCTCTTGGAGAGTCCGGTACCTTCTCTCGGAGAGTCCAGTACCTTCTCCCTGACAGTCCAGTACCTTCTCCCCGAGAGTCCGTTACATTCTCCCTGAGAGTCCGGTACCTCCTCCCTGAGAGTCCGGTACCTCCTCCCTGAGAGCGGGAGAAGGTACCAGACTCTCCGGAAGGAGGTACCTTCTCCCGGAGAGTCTGGGACCTTCTACCTAAGAGTCCGGGACCTTCTCCCTGAGTGTCTGGTACCTCCTCCCAGAGAATCCGGTAACTTTTTCTGGAGATTCCGGTACCTTTTCTCAAAGAGTCCAATACCTTCTCCCCGAGAGTCTGGGACCATCTCCCCAAGAGTCAGATACCTCCTCCCAGAGAGTCCGGTACCTTTTCCTGGAGAGTCCAGTACCTTCTCTTAGAGAGTCCAGTACCTACCTCCTTGACAGTCCGGTACCTTCCTGGAGAGTCCGGCACTTTCTCCCGGAGAGTCTGGTACCTCCTCCCGGATAATCCAGTACCTTTTCCTAGAGAGTCTGGTCCCTTCTCCCGGAGAGTCCGGTACCTTCTCCTGGAGAGTCCAGCACCTTCTCCCGGAGAGTCCAATACCTCCTCCTGGAGAGTCCGGTACCTTCTCCCTGAAGGTAGGAGGCCAAAATGTGAGTGCACCTGCCCCCACTGTGATCAGGCACAAGTCGCATGGTGATTAAGTAAAAGTGACCTTGATCAGGAAACATATCTAGGCTGCAGTGAGACTGAGCCTGAGGTTCTGTGTGTGCATGACTGAGGAGGGAGGGGGCCGGGTGCGAGTAGGCGGCTGCGTATCATCACAGCTTAATTCCGCCTGGGGTGAAGTGGTAATGTACCAGTAGCCCAGAACTGTCATCTCCCCACAACACCGTCACCCACAGCCGGAAACTGCCGCATTACCGTCTTTATGCAGTGTTTATATCGCTTTTATGACTGGATGTAAAGACAACCAACCTCAAGTCAGCAAGCAAAAGATAATCTTCTTCTTTTTGCCTCTTTAAAATAAAAGCTGAATGTATGCACTGGTTTCACATGCCACTGCATTTCCAAAACGCCCCATAAATACATATGGAAGATATAAATAGATGCACACTGCGGAAATATTCTCCTCAAGATCTCATCCTAATGCAAAATAGAAAATAATTATAATACAAATATCAAGGAAATCAGTTATCTATAGTTTTGGCCACCAAACTTCTAGTGTCTCTCTGTGTTTCTGTGTATTTGCACTCAACCTCTTGGAAAAATGAAAAAAATAAATAAATAAATGAAAACGGCTGAAACATTTGCACACAGCACTTTTCCTAAAACGTTAATGTCAGCACACCATAAGGAACGTTGCACTGAAATTTGCACTGTGTGTTCTTTGCAGAATGTATAAACCACATATCCCAGTCATAATTAAAACAGTCTTATTAAATGTTTCTTTTATTACACAGGATATTTTATCTATTTATCATAGTTATGTTTTTTTCCCTCTATCATTCTTTAAATTCAAGGTTCATGATTTTTATTTGTCACGTGCATAGTCATACAGGTTTGTGTTCTAAACTACTCCTAATGACTGTGTAGATATTTTTAAGATGAATTAAATTTTAAATATAAAAATCTGGAATTTAGACACAAAAATAAGTAAAGTAATAAGTACCAGTATGCATATGTATAAATGTAAGTACAGAAGTTATAAATCTAAACATTTCTAAAACACAAATCTAAAGTAAACATTTAAACTGGTGCTCCACGTAAATAATCTTAAGTCTTGTGTATTTACTTTTACATTTTGCACAGCCTTAGGTGTGATTTGGGGTACATTTCACTGCACCCTGTATTTGCATAACTATGTACGAGACAGATAAAAATCTTTTTGCACACCACTGTGATCACCAAATCAAGTAAAAGGTCTTGTTCTATACATTACTGTTATGGGCTGCGGCGCGAGCCTTAGCCCGTAAGCATCCTCGGGTGAGGGAAAGGGAAGCAGGTCCAAGCAGGTGCTCCATTTCAGGGTTTTTATTAAACAGAAAACAAGACAAGGAACTCAAACGGGTACGAGGACCCAAAACAGAACTGAATAGCCACTCACACAGATAAACAGGAACACAGGAGGATG
>JBBKCR010068717.1:0-10181 GCA_037577295.1 Ladigesia roloffi | reverse complement strand
TTCAATATTTTGCAGTTAAGGAACAGTCTTGTGCTTTTAAGGGAACAATGGTCAGATTTGTACCTTGAGGAACAAAACTGTACCTGCATTGTACCTAGATTTTTTACAGTGTGGGATAAATGGCAACCCTGTGTAGGTCTTTCAGTAACAGGACAATTAAATGCATCAATCATGAATCACTTTTGCAATTACTAGGGATGTATATGGAGAACCAGTACTAAATTGGTTCTGACTTGCCAATACAGAAATGTTGATGATCTCCTGTACAAATGGTGCAGTCATCGGCATTTATGCAAAATGGATACATTCTATAATAACTGCCTTTTTCAAACAGTTGATGCAAGTCAGGACAATGCGAGAAATAGTAGCAGTGCTCTGCATATCACCATACCCCCCTTATGTACACACAGGAAGCTCAAAGAAACAGTTTAGCTTCTTATTACTCAGGAAATGTAATCATAAAATAAGCTGCTAAAACTTTTCATGGGGCATGCTAGCTTAATTGCAATAGACTGTGGGAATTAGCATTAAAAATAATACTGATAAGTATCTGTTTGAGTAAAATGATTGAGTACCCATCCTTAGTAACTGGAATAAACCATCTGATTTCTCCAAGCACATGCTTAGTCGACTGGCAGATCAGATTATTTCTCATTAAATTAAGCAGCATATTATAACATTAAAATGTAATGGAGAAACATTAAGGGATTTAATCAAAATGGAATGAAATGTTATTTGCTCAACAAGGATAAATGTGCCATGGCCTAGAATATAAAAAAATGTATTGCCTGTTACACTGTATAGCTTTTACTGGGGTGTTGATTAGCTATGCAATTTCTGATCATCACAAAAGGCTGCAACAGCCAAATGATCATTAATGCTTGTGATGCCCATTCCATTTTTCACATTTCCGGTCTGTGGCCACTGGGGGTCGCTGTGGGAATGTAAACTGTCCTCCACCCACAGCTGGGGATTATTAAACTGAGGGCTGATTAGACCCTGGTTAGGTATTTAAAGTTTTCTGTCACCAGATGTGGTTTGGAGCAATTCTTTACATTTTCCTGGTCTGTGGCTTCCTTGATTCCTCCTTATTCTCTTTCTTTAGTCTGGCCCCTGTGCATGATTTCAGTTCTCATTTTATGAAAGTCTGTGCCTGTGCCTCCCTTTCTCCATCTCTGTCTGGATCAGGCTAGTTTATGACATGTTTAAGTCATTAAGAGTATTTTTTTGTGAATAATCCAAAATGAAACAAAGATCATCTTCATAAACAATTATAAGTAGCCCACCATAGAGTGATAAACAGCAGGAGGCCTCTTTGATCAGACATCCTCTAGTGCAGGCCTCTTTTGGGACTAAGGCAGGATGGGCGGTCGGGAATGCACTGAGTTCTGGAAAAGCAGGAGCATTGTTGATGTAGCATTCATCCAGAGGCTCTTTCAGCTCCTCTAGAATCTCCTTAAGTGCTGCATCCCTCGTCTTCCTCTCTGCAGTCTGAATCCAGAAGCAAAACAATTCTATTCTCAACATCTTATACTGTGTAACATCATGTTAAAAGCTGAAAGATATGTTCCTTTAATTCATTTATTTTACTAAAAAGGATTTTTATATCTGAATCTACCTCTACTTTGAAAGCAGAATCTGCTAAATGAGTGAAGAACATCAGCCAGCCTGGAGCTCCACACCTGGATTGAGAACATTTAGTAGCTGACACCTCCTCCCTTAACAGTTCCATAGCTACTATACTGTAGGGGTGGAGTCTGTATTTGGACAAATATGTATATTTGTATTCTGCAAACACCTCCTGTTCACACTGTTTGCACTTTCACTTTTAGAAATGAGAAGAGAAAAAGTAAGTACAAGTTAGTACTCCTGACTAGGGTCAGAAAATATCAGAGAGGACATGTTCTTATTTGACCTTTATTGTATGAGATTGTGTATTAGAAAAACACAGTGTGTGATATTAAGAATTTGGGTTAGACAAAAGGTCAATACTTTAAACTTAAACTTGTATAAATGTATTTTAAGGCCCTTTGTGCGAATCCAGCTGTTGTATAATCTGATTGGACACTGAAAAATTGGGCTAGTTTTCGTTCCATTTGGGTGGATTTTGAGTTGTCATTGGGCTGGAAATATTTCTGGGACCTGGCAACCCTGTGCACAACCCTACTATACTACTTTAAAGGCCATGCTGATGAGTAGAGGAATTATTTCCTGGAGCTCACCTGCATCGAGAGCTCTGGCGCTTTGGGACTTAAAGTTCCTCTTTTAGGAGCTGATTCATCCTCCAAATACTTTCACTGGCCACTACGCTGCTTCTGAGGCTGTACTGACCTGTAAAGGAATGGTTCCAATTATCCTGGTTGGCACTACCAGGTGCCTAGAGCATAAACACAGACACAGATTAGAGGAATAAGGTGCAAGGAAGTGGTGAAGGGGCAGGAGGACCATGTAAAGGAGGGAGTGCAAAACACAAAAATTTGCAAGGCACTGCATACGCTTGGTTTGCCTTAAAGACATTTAAAGTTCAAATTAAATCAGTTAATTATTTCTGTTATTTATATGAACAAAACTAATGAGCAACGTGCAACTACCTAAGATCTGTTGATTTACTGTCATAAAAAAAAAAAAATTTATGAAGGGACACACGCATACAAGATTTTACTTCATCATTCTGTAACTTCGTATAAAAGCACTGCTCCAATGTGCATGATAATTTGGACAGTCTTCATTTGATTTCAGCTAATTTAGCGCAGTGTTTTGGAACTGGTTTCAGGACAACTTAACTTATTGGTGGTTTGGCCACTAGAGGGCGACAAAATGCACAGCGTCTAATGATCTAACTTAGTTTTCCTGATTTTAACCACTGATTAGTCAGTCATTCCGACTTTTCTGCTGATGTTCCTACCTGCCAGCACTAACTGCAGAATTGTTTTGTTCATAATGTGTAATTACGCAGTGTATGTTGATTTATGTACCGAAACACTTATTTATTTATTGAATTAATGTAATGATTGCACTGCATGGAAATGTATTTTATATTTTCAGTACAGCCTTGCAGTCTTCCGGAGCTTCTGGGAGTCTCCAGCATATTGATAGGGCTCCCTGATGCCCGCAAATTGAATAAAATGTCCCTGAAACGAGAGTTTGCACGCAAGACCCAGCGAGTCATCGTGCACTTGAGAGAAACACGCACTCGGCAGAGGCAGATGGAGAGGTAAGCAGAGAGAGAGAGAGAGACAGTGAGAGAAATAGAGAGAGGCAGAAAGAGAACATGCGTATGTGGATCACTGCGTGTGTGCCTGCTCATGTAAACCGTTAACTATTACCTGTTATGTGGAGCATGATAGCAGATGGAGAGTGCCCTACAAAATGAAAAGTGTATCCTTGTTTAGTTAATTTGGTCAAAGCATTTCAGAAACTGCTGATCTACTGGGGTTTTCAAGAAAAATCATCTCTAGGGATTACAGAGAATGGTTAAAAAATGAGAAAATATCCAGTAAGCCAATGCCATGATCATGTCAGAGGTCAGATGAGAATGAACAGACTGCCGATGGTATAAAAACACCAGTAGCTTAAATAACCACTCGTTATAAGGATGATGATGGTATTCTCTAAAGGCGCAACACCTAGTTAATCTGAAAGGGATAGAAAGTGAAAATGTTTTAGATCAGCTTCTACTCAAATATATGTTTTGGTTTAAAGAATGGTGTGCACAAAACACAAAAATACACACAAAATATACTCATTCTACCAGCATTACATGTTCTTAATTTATACTCAAATAAATCATTAGTTTAACTTAGTGGTTTTGTTGAGCACTGGTTAGGAGTGGCTATTTTACATTCATTAAATTCTCAAGTTTTATCTTAAAATGTGCCAAAAGAGGCTGTTTATATCTCAAATTGAGGTTTTAAAATATCTTAAATAACTTCAAATGAGAGGGTCTTAAAATATACTAAATAACTTAAAATGTTATTTGACTTAAAATGAGAAAGGTTTAAAATATGTTACATAACATAACGAAATTTACTTAAAAATTAAACTGTTAAATGTGCAACAGGGCTGACCTGCCCTGATGCTACTATAGCAATTTAGCCATAGCCCATGTAGCCTTAAAAATATTCTGGAATGTAACATGTAAAGAAGAACCAAAGTTTGTTTTTCATCGTTCAACAAGCAAACAAACAACTGTTTATTAAGAAACAAACAAATCAAGTTTATTATAACCAGCGGCTACACTGGATATCATTACATTAGCTTCAGCTTAGCTCTGTTAAAATCCTTAAGGCACATTAAAAAGTTATTTGACATACTGATGAGTCATTTCCAAAACTAACTATTTATACAAAGTACTAGTAATTAATTTTAACAAAACTCGTTGTGAACCACAGAATAAACACAACCAAGTCCTTGCCCAACAAACTCACAGCATTATGTGAAGGCTGAAAATGGTCTTATCGAACTGTACTGCTTTTCATGACATTTGCAAAAAAGTTTTATTCCTCTATAATGTCAATATACAGCATTTTGACACCACAGTCAAAATACATTCTGTTGATCTCCCAAGTGAAAAAAGTTAACACACAAATAAGGTAATTAGAAATGTATATATGTTGAATATTTACCATAGGTAAAAGCGTCTCAGCAAAGTAAACACATACAAATACAATTACTGTCTGTATCTTCTGTTACTCCCATTTATCCAGAAGATCAATTTTTCAACCCCTATGGTTTGCCATGGCTAGTGGGTTACTCAGATTATGAATAGTACTAATTTGATTACATGTCCAGTATGAAGCTGTGTGAGCCAAGGAAGCTTTTCAGATATTTCAGAATGTCAGAAATGTCTTTATATCCACATGACAGCAATGGTGGTATGTAAATTCTGTTCAGCTGTTTGTTTGTGCATGTTGCCAACAGAAGTAAATTGCATGAAAATTCTATATGTACAAAAGTAAAAAAGATTCATGTATGAAAAATAAGAACATGCATGTATGATTTATGTTTGAAAATAACAAAATAATGACCATCCAAAATAAAATGCATTTAATTTTCAACAGATATTTCAACAGCAGTAATGTAGCTTCAGTGAGCTCCAAAGGTTCTAAAGGAGGAGCACAGAAAAAGTCAAAATCCTGTTTCTGAGTGTAAAATAGCTTTCTTCGCTTGACCAAGGCTGGTTAGCTTAAATGAACAAGCTGGGAAAAGGAGTAAAACTGTACATAAGATTTTAAACACATAAGTCTCAAAAATGTGAGGGCATTTTGTTGTTGGAAGAACTTGGAGTGTGAAAAGTGAGAGCCTCGAAAACTCACTAAAGCATAAAAGCCCTGAGCAATGAAATAACATGGTCATGTTTAAAATCAGAATAAAGGGATACAAATGAATGTAAAATGCTGCAAAGTACTAAATCACTTCGCCTAGCTGATTTCAGTTGAGGTAGAAGGTGCTTAAGCTTAATTATAGTGATGAGATTAAAGAGCCTTGTCAGGGAACAGCAGGTTTTCCTTTCTATTTATAAACTATTTTTCCCCCCAAAAAAACAATGAACTTCCCTTATACTACCATTTTAGCTAACTCAGCTGTGTCAAATTTATACAGCCTGTTTCAACCTGGTGTGTTTTTAATAAACCAAAATACAGGACAGCTAATCAGAATAGGGTTCTTTTTGTTATGAAAACACAAAATAATTTTTGAATCTTGGCCCAACAAACCACATAGAGAGGGCCAATAACCTATATTTTCTTTACATTTTAGTCACATTTTAGCTTATGTTTTAGTGTGGTGTTATGTGCCAAAAACATCATTAAATGATTACAATTTTTCTTACGCTAAATATCTTACGCAATGTATCTTGTGAGCCAGGCTCGGGCTTCTGTAGACAAATAAATGTTCATTCTGTCACCTTTTGAAAGGTTTAAGTAAAAATAGTCACTTGTAAACAGGCTTTTTAGTTTTGGTTTAGTTTTAGTAAGTGAATGGACTAGAGGTTGTATAGTGCATTTGAAACAGTGCTTATATACTACAACAAACATTTTTTTTTTTTTGGAAAAACATTTTTTTTGTAGTTTATTAGTTTAAAGCATAATCATAGGGAATAACTACTTCCGAAACCATTGCACTACTGAAGGCTGTATTTTTTAACACACCTGAGAAATCCATCCTACATTCAGTTTTCAAGGATGCTACAGGAAAATAATAATAATAAAAATAAAACACTGGTCAGTAAAATATACTGTATGCTATTTTTCAGTTGTGGGTTAAGCTGAATGCAGTGTGGTTCTCTTCCACATAATGCCTCAAATTCACTTGCTTACACTTTGCACCAATTTATCCAATAACATGCGTTTTTTGCACCAGTGCAACATGAATGAGAGTGATGTGAGTTTAGCTGCAATGGAAGTACACCTAACTCTTTTTTACAGTACTATGACAATGTAGACAATTTCAAGTAACAGCTTGTACTAAGAGCCTAAGAGCATTAGTAATAAAACTATTGTGGGGGATCCATCCACCCACCAAATCTGCGACCCAGCTACTGCAGTTGTGATATTCGCTTTCGACAGGTAAATATTCATTTTCTTATGTTTCTAGTGCAAGGGGAAACAATGTTTTTTAATAAGGACCATTGGTAATCATTAAGTGTGCAATTTGGCCAGCAACCATGTCTAAAACAACACTGCTGAACACAAAGTTAAATTTGGCATACGCCCTTGTCCAGAGCTGCTTACAATCATTAGTTACAGGGACAGTCCCTCTGGAGACACTAACGGGATACATATTTTCATCAGGGACACAGTAGTAGCTTTTATCCACAAGTCTACAACCACCCCTAATTCATATTAAATATTTTTCAATTGTCATGCAGTGGATACAATATACAGTGTACATTTGTATACCGTGAAACAGTATTTTGTCTTCTAAGTCATCATCTTCTGTTTACGACTGCCATGATATTGCTAATTCCCACTCGCACCCATTTGAAATTTGCAATGCAGCGGTAGCAGCTCGACCTTAAACTTTCCAACAGTCTTTCAAGCAACATGTTTGTAACTTTACACAATGTAATTGTAGACAAAAATTAAAGCTTCAAAAAAATACAGCAAACTGATGATTAAAGAATAGTTACCTTAGAATTAAACTCTTAAAATAAAACACTTGCCATTTCCTTTGACACAGTAGAAACTACCTTCTGTGTTTCATATGTTTGTTTTTGGCAAATGTAAAAATTGGTTTTACTGACAGAATTGAAGTAGATAAAATTCAAGTGCATAATCATAGTTTAAAAAAAAAACCAAGAGTTTCCTGATACAAGCAATCAACTTCCTAAAGTATTTTTCAAGTCCTAAAAATCAAATGCATATATTAATTTTTTTCTTATGGACATGGCAGCACTTATTGTCAGTTTATTTGGGTTTGCGGAAATTGATTTGCTTTATTTTTTTTTATTTCTCTTGATATAAACTTGTGTAATTTTAAAAAAAAATTTTTAAATTTGGTTTCATTATTTTTTGGCTGATTCCACTGTTGCTCAGAAACTGAGGGCTGCATCAAACCACAAAAAGAATGAACGGTTACACCCTTGCACTGTACCGATACATCACAGTTAAAAAAAGTGAACTTTTTGCTGCTCACTTTACAGCCCCTCATCTATACTGTCCTTCCTTCCTGGTCTATGTCAGGAATGTCAGAAATATCAGTAACAGGAATCAGCTCTGTGGTGCTGAGAGAGGATATTGGCATCGGGCTCTCGAATGCAGACAGGTCTAGAGAGGTACTTTGGAAGACACCTGACATGGGATAGAGCACACTGCTCTCATCCTCAATCTTGGAGCATGGGTCCTCCAATGCCACATTTGTCATATCAAAAAGTGAATACATCTCAACATTGAAGTCTTCGGAGTTGGTGGGGTCCAAATCATTTGACCAGATGTGATCCTCATGGTTTGGCACACGAGACGAGGGTATATTGACCTGGTTGACAGGAGAGGGAGGCGCTTGAATAGGAACCTCTAAGGAAAGTGGACTGTTTTTGAGGGAAGTGTCCTTGGAAGCCTCATCTTTCTTGGTTGGGACCCCCAGGACCTCAGGCTGCTCTTTCTCTCTCAGGACACTGTTGCTCTGCAGAGCTGTGTTCTCCCTCTCTTGACTATCAATATCCTGCAGAACAACAGGAAAAGGATCAAGTATATACACTATATGGACTAAAGTATCGGAACACTTCTTTTAATGATTTGGGCCAGGCCCCTTACTTCCAGTGAGGGATAATTTTAATACTTCAACACACCAAGACCTTTTAGACAACGCCATGTTTCCAACTTTGTGGACCAGCATGACTATTTCCCATCACAAAGCGTGCTCCATAAATACATGGCTGGATGAGTTCAGTGTGGAAGAACTTGACTTGGCCTCAGCACCATCCAGCACTTTTAGGATGAACCGTCACAGAGATTGTGAGTGAGGCCTTCTCCTCTAAGAATGCCTGACCTCAAACACTGTACAGAATTAATGAGCATAAATTCCCACTGAAACACTTCAAAATCTTTTGGAAAACCTTCCAAGAAGAGTGGAAGATGAAGCTAAAAATGAAGAGGGCCAACTCCATATTAATTTAAATACAGTCACTGTCTCCTAAATGGTCAGGTCTCCCAATTTATTTGTCCATATAATGTATTCTCCTTGGAGTGGTGCCACATACTAGCTTAGTTTGATTCCAGAATCTTTCAATAGCTGGTCTTTAAAGAGCCATTTTTGTAAATTAATTGTAAAGAATCTCCACATTTTAACTGGTATATGTTCTATACCAAAAGGTTAGAGCTACGCCTTGATAGGGCGTTAAGATGAGCAATTTAACGGCAGGACGTTAAACATTTTCCAAATCATCACATTGCTAACAATATCCTGTGGTCTCAACACAAAAGAGGTTAATATTTTCAAATTCGAATCCTTCTATAAGCAAGATACAAAATATGCTCCAACTCTTGTGTACTGAATAAGACTGGATTTTTCCATGGGTGGCCTGCACATAGTGGACGTCTCCTATTCTTACATTGTAATTGTCCTGTATCTCGTTTTTGTTTTCTAACTTCCTAACCCGGAAGAAGCCGTCTGATCACCCCTGTGTTCCCGGATAAAGTCTGTGCTTTTTACATATTTTAATGTATTACAGACCTAGCTGGCTCCTCTAGATTAGTGCCTCACTAATACTCTGGGCTGGTGAAGAACCAAGCCTCCAACTGAACAGTATAACATGTGGAATGTTTCTCTTATTTTCGTTTGTGAATTGTGAGTTCCATCACAATTTCCTCTTTATCATTAAACTTGCAAAATGATTTCTAACCACTTTTATAGAGAGTGCATGAATTTTACTGGCCACTGATTTCAGGACATCCTCAGAAAATTCTGCCCAGATGAGCAGCTGATTCTGAGGTGAGTAATGTCAACTCTCAGCATTCAGAGTCACTGAAGTTATTAACCTTTCCAACACTCAGGTAAACACTAGGTGATGCTAGAAACATGAATCCATGTTAAATTATTTATGAGTTGTTGGAACTGGCAATTTGTGTAGTAACTCCATGGATGTATTGGATATTGGATTAAAAAGATAAAACCATACATCCTTAAATGTCTTCATAAATGATCAATACGTACATCTTGTATTCCAACAGACATCTTAGGACTGTGCTTTTGACGTTCTGCCCCAAACGATATGTTCCTCTTTCTCTTTCCATTTGTCTTTTCCTCTCTCTTTTCCTCCGACGATGGCTGCAGATTAGAAAATATTAATTGCTTAAACAAATGATTCGGGTTCATATTTACATACATGATCTTGCTAAAGAGCGAGATTAAATTAGTAGGGTGAAACTTCCACACAACACCTCCTGAAACCTAAGTGTAGATTTCATTTGAGTTGCAAAATGAACAGCCTTTCATTTCAAGCTGATAATAAGCAGATAAAATAACTAAAATAATGCTTCTTGAAAACTATTGGCTTACTTGATGTTGTATAATTTGCTTAATAAAAAGTTGCCATATCCAGGTAGAAAGGTTATTGTTTAGCTTATATTCAGGATAAATAACATGATGAATGATTGTGTGTGTGTGTGTATATATATATATATATATATATATACAGTGGGGCAAAAAAGTATTTAGTCAGCCACCGATTGTGCAAGTTCTCC
>JBBKCR010068697.1:0-10181 GCA_037577295.1 Ladigesia roloffi | reverse complement strand
TTCAGTTCAAAGTTCACTGAAATATGAACGTGTTCAATGAACGCCTTCTTTTGAACTAGTTCATGCACAACACTGATAATTAGTCACGACAAACTTTGATTGATTAGAGGGATCATTTGCATATTGCAGTCTTCAGAAGTGCAAATATTACAGATGAAAATATCTATACAACTATGAGTTGATTATATAAAATAAATTAGTTAAATGAAAAGAAATGGGAATAAATATTCACTCTCTTAATAAGAATAAAAGGAATTTTCCCATTCATTTGAAATTTTACAAGACTGTTCCCAATCACAGCCACATGTCCCGCATTAACATTAATTGTTGATTTATCA
Source organism: Ladigesia roloffi (assembly GCA_037577295.1). Taxonomy (NCBI): domain Eukaryota; kingdom Metazoa; phylum Chordata; class Actinopteri; order Characiformes; family Alestidae; genus Ladigesia; species Ladigesia roloffi. The sequence continues at coordinate 9,843 of JBBKCR010068697.1, read as the reverse complement.
GCTTAATTCAGCAGGAGCCTCTTTCAGCACATTCGCCAGTTTGGCTCACTGGTTGTTTGCTCCATGAACTACTCATGCCTGGAGAACTGTTTTATTTATTTGCCATGTATAAGTCATGTAGTGTGCTGCAAGCCCTCCTGTTACTCAGGAAGGCCAGTTATCAGCCATAACTGGCATGAACTGTTCATTGCCCACATTCCGTTCATTGTCCAGCTCTCCTAATAGATGTACTGAAATACAATACACTTGAAATTCTACACATAACTGTGGTTGGAATTCCTTGGTATTACTTTAGTTTTGACTCCAACACGAACTACCACTACAGACTTTTAGCTGTTCCTCCCCACTCAGACTCCAACACAAACTACCACTACAGACTTCTAGCTGTTCCTCCCCACTCAGACTCCAACACAAACTACCACTACTGACTCTAGCTGTTCCTCCTCACTCAGACTCCAACACAAACTACCACTACTGACTCTAACTGTTCCTCCTCACTCAGACTCCAAAACAAACTACCTGTACTGACTCTTAACTGCTCCTCCTCACTCAGACTCCAACACAAACTACCTGTACTGACTCTAACTGTTCCTCCTCACTCAGACTCCAACACAAACTACCACTACAGACTCTAACTGTTCATCCTCACATTGACTCCAACACAAACTACTACTACTGACTCTAACTGTTCCTCCTCACTTAGACTCCAACACAAACTACCTGTACTGACTCTAACTGTTCCTCCTCTCTCAGACTCCAACACAAACTACCACTACAGGGCCCTGTACCGCCCCGTTCTGCAAGAGAGTTCCCCACATTTGGGGTTGAGAAAGTTGGCAATATGGTATATTGGAGGTAGGATTCGAACCCATGACCTCTTGGTCCAAAGGCAAGTATTGTACACATCTTTTATTTCTCAACCAGAGGAGCTAACTTTCCCTTTTTGTGTCTTGGTTCCTTATTCATCCTGGTTCCTGGATACTATAGGGAAATGTTCCTCTCCTCTGTTACTTACTAGGGGCTCAGATCCTCATTCTGTAAAGCTGCGTGGTGACATCATTAATTGTAAAAACATGACATAGATAAAACTGAATCAAATATTCCATTTAACATTTGTTTATTGTTTGAATAGTGCAAAATAATTAAACCAAACCATGGTCAATTTACACAACGGTGAGATTTTTCAAGGCACTGAATCGATTCCTGAAGTATGCTTATCATAATTGTGTCACTACAGGGCCAGAAATGAATGCAGTAAACCACTTAACTGACAGCAATAAATCCTACATTGCCACTTCTCTGCATTTATATAATTCTCTGTATTTATATAAATTCCATGGTTCGATTCGAGATATGCTCTCACTCTCACTAAAAGGTTCTAGTTTAGTGGCACAACATCTCAGTGATGACCCCAGATCCACCCAGCCTTTTCCTGGCACTGATGCACAAATGACCCTTTAAGGCAGAGGAGACCACTGAGCATTAGTCCAAATCATGATTCTGGCTTATAATCAAATGGAGTCTACAGCCAGTGATATACATGAGTCAGAGCTGGAAAGATTCAGCAGAAAACTGCCAGCATGCATTCCAGGAAACTGAAAGTGCAATTATCATGCATAGTGGTTATAACGATACTTTAGGTATGATACTGTGGTTAAAATAAGACAACCTGTTATCTGGCACAACATGTGTGGGAAATATGCAACACAAAAGCAAAGAGAACAGTACAAGAGAAGAAAGTAGAAGCAGCATAAACTAACAAACTATAAAATGTAACAAGTACTGTACACTATACAAGTATTAATATATATTGGGGCTGGGAATTGAACGCGTTAATTGCGATTAATTAATCTGAAAATAAAATAACGCATTTAATCACAATTTGCATTCCAAGCCAAAGGGAACATTTGCCAATGCAAAGTTTCCTGTTACACCGAGTACATTGATGCGCAAACCAGAGCTACAAAAATGGAAGAATCGGAAGAAAGTGGGGGCGGCAGGGGATAGCGCTGTTGCCTCACAGCAAGAAAGTCCTGGGTTCGACTCCTGGGTTGGGCGCAGGATCCTTCTGTGTATCAGTTTCAGTAAGTACCGGAATGCAGAAAAAAATGGCGGAACCATTTACCAAGCAGTTATTAAGTATTTAAGATCATTTCTGCTGTCGAATTGCATCAGACACAGGCAGCATATCTTTTGTGAACAAAAGACTTGCTACAAAAGGAACTAGAATGTTCAAGATGACTAAGAGCATGGCTGTATTGCAACTGTGAAAGAGTACACTTGTAGGCCTAGCCTATTTTGAATATATTTACTGGGTGTAATTTGGATGTTTCAATGTACTGTGTCTATTTATAGCATATTTATCACGCTATGGACTGAATTTCAGGGGAAATGTACCCAAATAGACCAAATAAATTTAAATCCTGGTCGAACATTGAGGCTTAGATGGTACATTGTGGTCCAAAAGAAATGCTGTGGTCCTGGAGGAACCTTTTTGTCTCGGAGGAATGTAATGAAATGTAAATAAACTTACTTGGCTAATTTTGTGAACACCTTCACCCAAACCCCTCATATGTTCATGGATGCAGGTACCTGTCACTGTCCTATAAGTCTAAGTTTTACTAACGGTTTTAAAAACCCATACGTCTGAGCAGACATTAGAGGACTGTAGCATGGGAACAGAACGACATCATGACCGGATCAGTCCTGAGTCGAAGCTCCAACTGGGAATCTTCTAATTGAAGAAAGATGTCAGGCTGAAAGGACCAGAGGGACAGAGCGGACCCACAAAAGCGCATCTTTACAGCAGGATGAAGGGAAATGGTTCAAACACCAGGAAACCAGATTTGCACCAGAGCAGGTCTTGATTTATTCAAATGCAGCACAGGCAGTTTGTGGCAGGGGTCATTTTGGCACATGCAGTGAGATCACCTTGTGTCAAAACAGAATCTGGGGCCAAATTGATGGTAATGCAATCACTCAGAATGCAATCTCCTAAAAATTTGAAAAGCCACAGATTTTCTGGATTTTAAGCAATTTAGGGAATCCAACTATTCTGAAACTCACAGCTTGTCATTAAGCTTTGTAGGGATTTTTTCACTCCTATATTTGTCCTGGCAGTGACATAAAAGTTTAAAGGTAAAGGGGATGGAAGTTTAATCTCTGGATAAACATAGAAGAGGTGGAGCGGCTGATTGCGTATTTGAAAGTGATGGAAAGAAAGGCAAATTAAAAAAATGAGGCACGAATTCTTCTGCGTATGTAGCCAACTGATTACTTTCCTTTTTGTTATGTTTCATATACTTACTTTAAATACACAGAAGATTTTATAAATGATGGCTTGGCAATTAATATTTGTTTGAGCATTAGCAAAGTGGTAATACACTAAGTACAGGCTTACATCCCAGTGTACACTGTGGCAAACCCAATAAACCAAAAGGTCAATAGATCCAAATGGAATAAGAATGTGTTTGTGTTGCCATAGAGTCCAAAGTTTGCCAAAACACATTCAAGGTTTGATGATGGTAATAAATTCTATGTGGTTGGAACTCTTTTCTCTAGACACCTTGTATATTTAGGCTCTTTGCAGCCTGTCACAGTAAAACATTTGTTCCAATTTCTTTCATTAATTGATTCAATATGCGAAATATGAGACAGAAAATAGTAGTTTTGCACCAAAAAGATGATTCAAGGCAAAATATGAATGAAGGGTAGCTATGTAAAGAGTTGTATATGTTATGAAATAGATGTACGGCATTACAACAAGTGCTGAAACACATATATTTACACTGAAAATGTTGTTTACAGCTCATCTTAGATTTGGGTAGGCACATGTGAATGTCTTAATGTTGAACATATTTTGCTGATGGAACAAGATGTACATAGAGATGACCTACTCATACATGAACAGGAGCATCAAAAGCACAGATTAACATCAGCAATACACACATTATCGCATGCTGGCAGTGTAGTTGCTCTCTGCCTGTCAAGTGCTGGTTAACAGGGACGCATGATGATAAGATCGCACGCTTGAGTAGTTTCTCTCTTTTGCACTGGATGAAGATCAACATAAACCAAAAAATGTCAATTGACAAAGTGTGCTGACATATACCCAGAGAGAAAGCAATAGAGGCATGACTCAAAAGACTTGGGCATCTACTCCCGTGATTAATTGTTTGGTGTGAATGTAAAGACTAGGGATGCGACAATATGGACTTTCTGGACTGATAATGATGCCCAATAGTTAACATGGCTGATACAGATACTATTACTGACCATTTTACTTTTTGTATCGTTTTTATTAACCTTACAAGGCTTACTAACTGATCTACTTTATATTTTACTTTCCAATTGTGTCTTTTTATAGTGAGAACTTTTATCATATGCGCCTTGTAACTTGTCTCATGTTACTTTCACATTCTTGCTATATGAGTTTATACATTGGAATTTTGAATTAATATCTTTATTTTCTGTAGAGTTTGCAGGGAAGAGGGTAACACTTTATTGGAGGTTATGGCAAATTATATATGAAATTGTTAAGCTTAGCACAACATGCTCTAATTTAAGAATTTATTTTTTATATAAAAATAAATGTTATGTATTTTGTGTAATTTGCTCTAAAATCGCAACAATTCTTAACAGTACATGGCAATAATGATATTTAAAAACCTAACAGATGCTTTTATGAAGAGCAATGTGCAGTGGTAGGGGGGCAGTCATATTCATGCCTGGATGGGCAAAAGAAGCTCTCAGTCTTCTGTGTACTGGTTTGGAATTTTATTCACAACATTCATAATATTAATGAAGCTAAAAAGAGAACTAGTGTAACCGTCCCCCTGGAGCAACTGAGGGTTAACTGTCTTTCTTAAGGTCCCAATGATGTAAAATGGGGATCTCTACTTTCAGCTACACCTACAATACACAAACATTACAAGTTGCTTTGGATAAAAGTGAATGCCAAATGTGAAAGTTTCCCTAAAATATCTATCGGTGGGGAATCATTTTTTGTAGGACAGATTTGTCCCTATAGCAGATCCAATCAAAGAACAATCCAGAGTGTATGCTATCCATTTCATGGAAAATCCCAACATTACTGGCTTTCGAATTCGGATGTAAATTTCAGCTGCCATCCCAATATAACTTTCAATTATAGCAACATATTTCGTGAATCATCAAACAATAAAGTGGACGCCAACATCTCATACTAATTGTAAAGCAGAGATTAAAAGTCAGGACATTTGAGCTGAAAGAGTCTTTCAGGCTCTGAGAGCCTGGGAACATAGAGTTCTGGAGAGAAGTGCATATAAAGAGAATGAATAAAGAGCCAAATGATAAAAGATCCAAGTCTACATCTGCTTGTTGAAGGCTGAACTTCAGATGGGACACACACTGGCAAACAAAACACACACACACACACCATACCTGTCAGCTGACCATGACCTAACTACCTCACTATCAGCATCCTCACTGACCCTCACTGTGATCAGTGTTGCGATAACAAACAAATCGTATCAGTTTGGTGAGTCAGTAGCTTGAGGGTGAAAGATCTAACATTTCTCACAGCCCTGCAGCAAAAATACACAACATATTGTAAAAAGCAGGTCAACTATCTGCCCGACGTCAAACCGCAGCTTTCACAGGGACCTTTTATTGCATGGTTCCAATTAAGAGACCAAATTTCACATTGGACACAGCTGCCCTCTGCATAGATGATGCATGTTCTCCATGTATGAGTGGGAATATCTGGGGCTGCTCCCGAAATATATTGTCCTAAATACCCTCCACTCTCTGAACGACTACTCATAAATCTTAATAAAGTTAGTGGAAAATAAATACAACCGGGAACAAAGTCTTCAGGTCGTGGACCACAGCAGAATTACGCTGGGAGGTAAATCATGACTTCAGGTCATAACACTGTAAGGTGTTGCTAAAGACAATAAGAACAACTTTCCATGATTTTGAAGCCACGATCACACACCATTTTCAAACCAAACATCTGCGATTGCTATAAATGATGACAGTCAAGCGTCAGCAAAACAAATAAAACTCAATAAAAGGGGAAATAAGCATCAATATCATATTTAGAATTCAAACACTTCATTGATCCTGGAGGAAAATGCTCTTGTAATGACTGCACAGTCCCACAGAAACAAAATGACAAGAACCATATAAAATATACGATGAAATCACCATGTAAATGATTTAAAATAGCAATCATACACCAGGCAATTAAAAAAAGTGAACATCAAGTGCTCTGCTGTTAGTTTAGTAGGTGACACCTGTCATATCCTCATTTTTATGAGTGTCTTTTTCATCATATAAAAAGAGGACTGTTTTAGAAAAGGAGGGCAAATATTCCTTTGTCGTCACACACAAACGTCCCTATTGTATGGGCCGGAGTAGGCAGGAGCAGCTGACACATGGACAGACACACCCCTGGGTAGGATTTACCACCTTTATATCCTGCCTGGCTTTGTGATAAAACAGCTCCACACAGATATGTGAGCAGTATTGGAACACTTCCAGCTTCTAATCATCCTGTAACATGAGGTCCAAACCGATGCCTGGGTGTCGGGATCAAGTTTCTGTGTGCTTTCATAGGGTCCAAAAAGTTTTGAAATAACAAAGTTTCTTAAAGTGCAGCCCAAATATTACACTGTGTAATGCTGAAGACTGACCTTAGCTCTGAATGACTAAAAACCCGAGAGTGAGGACTCCTCCTCAGTGGCTGCGATGCTCGTATGGGAATAAATCTTAGTAATAACATGACTAAGCAGCTCTGAAGTGTTGTCTGCTTCCTGGCACAATGACGCATTCTTTAGTGAAGTTTGGGAACTGCAGCTGTGCAAAAGTCTTGAGCTGCCCCTCATTTCTTTATACTTCACTTTGAACCACCTTGTTGCTGCAAAAATATAATTTTATGCTTGTCGGACTATCTTATGTTTAGCATATTAAATAGTTTACTGGCAAGGTACCTAAAGACAGAAGAGTTACAACCAGTTCAGCAACACCAGTAGACCAGTATACTGATCCCTGCCTGATCTGGAAATCAGTTCTCTGGCTAGGGTGTGCTTTCTGAGTAGAGTTTGCATGTTCTTCCCACATCTATCAGGTGCTGTTTTTTCCTCCCACGGTCCAAAGGCATGTAAATCATTTGAATTGCATATGACAGGTGTGACTGTGAGTGAATAACCTGTCCAGGGTATTTCTCAGAAATTGAATGAATAAACAAACAAATGAATGAACAAACGAACAATTAAACAAACGAAGGAATGATAAACTGAAGCACTGAATGACTAAACGAGTCAGAGTGCAGTGTTTATTTACTATATTATTAATGCTGATCAGTATAATACATGAATATATACATTTACCTAGAAAGCTAGCTCATTATTCTCTTTGGGCACTTAATAGTTGCATAAAATGAAGAAAAAGCCTTTAATCTTAAATAGCCTTTATATTCATGACAGTTCATTATCAGGTAAAGTTCCATGATAACAGGCCTAGGGGAAAGTATTAGTAGCCTATTAGAACCTTAAGAACAGCATTAAGAACAGTTTCATTTTTACAATAACACAGACAAAGCATTTGTAAAAAAACAAACAATAAAAAAGATAAAAAAACATGAACTGTAGAAAAATAATTAAACAGAATGAACACACCCGTGGATACCATATTAATTTATCCTGTTACGTTTTTTTTTTGCAATAAGTTCTAGTACTTAGCAGCAGCAGTTTGAAACGGTAACATACCATTTATAGGAGAGTCGGGATTTAGGAGGCATTATTCTGAAGACTGGGTATTTTATGTGGTCATAAAAAGGTTAAATGGGGGGGTGAATGAGTGTTACAGCTGAGTGCATGCAATACACTTCTCTGTTGCAGGTAATTCATCTCTTCTGCCCATGTCTTAATATATCTTCTTGTTTTAATCTGGTAATCATTACTCCTGGTAACGCAAAAGAATAGTGGAGATTGGGAGTGGAGACTATGAGTACAGTTGCGAGAACTGAAATGGAAATTAATTAAGCCTATGTTATATGGCCAGATATATTGGGATTAAGTATAATGTTTAGGTGAACCTATGAACATTCAGTGAAGCCCAATTCTAATGCTAACAGCACACCAAGACATGTTGAACAACACTTCGTGGACACAGTTTGGGAAAGAACTGTTTCTATTCCTGTTACAGCTGCAAAGTGGGGACCAAGTCAGATGTCCCAATAATTTTGTCCATGTATTTTTATACTATGTAGCTGAACTAACTGTACACATTCCATGCTTCAGTCTGTGGAAACATTGAAGAGCAAAAAGCTACAGATTGCCTACAGTCTCTGTCAGAACAATACAAGAAGTGTCAAAGTTACCAGTGAGTGTATACAATGTTTAAAAAACACATAAACATCACTCACACTAAACACTGCCACTGTCAGTGTCACTGCAGAGCTGACAATGGTCAAATACGGGAAAAAATCAGGACAGTGGCCTTTTCCAGTGACCCATACACAAGCTGTACCATAACTGCAGTCATCCCAACTTGGAAAGAGGCAGGTATGTTTACCGCCTGCTTAAAATAACAAACCAACAATGGAGAAATAAACTAACATCTGGGAACCACTATTGTATGTTTAGGCTGAAGATATAATTCAGTGGGAGTTTTCTATTATGCTAACAAATGTATCTTTAATGCTGTGAGACATATGAAGGTGCCCTAGAATATTACTAACAAGTTAGCTGTGTTAGTTTTTAATCACATGGCTAAAGAATGCAAATAAAATAAAAAATAAAAAAACTCAATCAAGATTATAAATTATAAAAGCTCACAATATCAAAAGAAGGTACAAGTAAAAATCAAAATTTCCACTCTCACTTTAAACAACTCCCAATCTTTCAGAAAATGATCCATCACTGTATTTTTCAAGGAGTAACGATAGCCAGATTAAAAATAGAAGATTTATTAAGACGTGGGCAGAAGAGAATTAAGTCCACATCCAGTAGACATGACGTCTAAAAACAGAGCACAAAACAAAATAAATTATTAAACATAAATTATTATTTTCAGGAATAGCCCACTATCATTTGTTTAACTACAATATATAAATGGTTGGTGATGTACATCTCGAGTGGGTCAAGACCTAGGCTTTCATTTATCTTGCGACAGGCAAGAAAGTAGTTGTTCGTGGTGGCCTCAAGCCTGTATTTCCTATTTGTTAGTCTTTAAATCTCCTGGAGTTATACAGTACTGGGAAAAAGTCTTAAGGGAAATTTGCTTTAAAACACAGTGTTGTTATTCCAGCACTGAAGTTGATAGCTGATGTAATTTTGTTGCTATATATAGACTGGAGCAAATGGCTTCTTTGTAACGAGGTATGCACACAGTAGTCTGTACCAGAGTTTACTAATGTTAGCCACAGTGTTGGCTATAGCCATTGTAGCAACAGAGGAACAGACCAAAAGTGCTACTGTAACCAAACCACTTTATTTCACAACTTTGTGAGAAATTATGGTCAATTGTTATGACAATTGTTATTGCAATGTTTTAGAAGGCAGATATTGCAGAAGGCCAGTGAGACAAACCTAATCAAAACCAATGAGTGTTGTATAATGAATCTAAAACGAACAGCATTAAATAAGAATAAATAATGAAGACCAAAACAGTTCATTTGATTTCTTGCAAGCATTTCTGTATATAGCATAGTGTGTTTCATATTGAGTATCTTCTGCAGAGCTTTTGTTTTATTTTATTTAGACATTTTCTTTTGTATAGTTATTACAGTGGGGAAAAAAAGTATTTAGTCAGCCACCGATTGTGCAAGTTCTCCCACTTAAAATGATGGCAGAGGTC
>JBBKCR010068666.1:0-10182 GCA_037577295.1 Ladigesia roloffi | reverse complement strand
GCATACACAGGGGGCTCGAGACGGTCGTCTTTCAGAGGTAAACAAGGATATAAATACTGTTCAGTTTCTCACAAAAACCGTTTCATGTCTTAAGACATCAATGTGTCGTCACCAGCCACGGGGTGTAATCTGGACTTGTCTGTGCATGGTTTTTTTACTTTGAAAGTCTTGATGTTCCTCCACTTCAATTATATAACTACCAGACTGCTACGGCTAAAGCTAATAATCTGCATTTGTGTTCTACTGAGAAAACAAAGTCACCTTTGACTTGGATGCCCTGGGGGTAAGCAAATAAACATAAATTTTTCATTTTTGGGCGAACTGTCGCTTTAATGCTCTTCACTGTCTTCGTCTGACATGATGCAGCTGGTGGCCTAGTGGTTAGGGCATTCGCCCTGTGAGCAGGAAGTTGTGGGTTTGATTTTCATGACTGGGAATCACCTCTGAGGTTTGCTTTAGCCAGGTACCGTCCACACACAGCCCCACAGGCACTGTTTTCCTGGCTGCCCGCTGCTTCTCACGGTGGATGGGTTAAATGGGTTAAATACAGAGGAAGATTTTTGTACTGTTCACACTGTGTGCTGTGGGGTGTTGATGCATGAGAACATTTTCACTTTACTAAAGTTTTTGTCTCACTTTGTCTCTTTGTGGTCTTTGGCTCACGCAACACTCCTCACTGTCTTTGTCTCCCTTTGCATTTTAACTCTCTTTGTCTCACTTCTCACCCTGTTTACATTCTCTACATTTTGCACCATCCATATAATCTTTACACTCAAACAAATCGACATTCCTTATGTTTATATGGTAAAAGATTTGGGTGACTATTGACTTCTAGTTTTAGCGACCATTGAGTAGCGAGCGTTAGTGTTAGCCTTGTAGCTCTAAAATAAATAATTAAATAAGTAGTGGGACTCAAAGACATTTTGGCTGATCTGGGGTCAGTGGAACTGAGGATGTTTGATCTATTCTATTAAATCAGCATCTCTGGACCTGATTTATCTTATTTATCTGCTGTAAACAGGGTGGTTGGTAATGTGGAGGCGGCCAAACACCCTTTTTAAAATTCACTGGTAACTGGACCAGCCACACACACACACACACACACTTATTATGAGTGGCAACGTGTTACTGTAGTGTATAAGCTGGATAACACACACACGGACAGGATTATAGGCCAACACATTAATCATGGTCTGGGATGTTTTATGCTAAATTAACCACAAACACACACACACACACACACACACACACACGCTTCAGTGGACCACCCTCGGGATATCATTGCTCCCTACCTCTGTCTCTCTCTCTCTCTCTTTCTTACTCTCTCTCACACACACACACACACACACACACACACACACACACACACACACACATATATATATACACACTATCTCTTGCTCTATCTCTCTCTCTGTGTGAGGGGAGTGAGACAGAGTATCGAGACAGAGAGAGGAGAGAAGGAGAGACACAGTCATTTGCCCCTTACAGTTCTGATCCAGCCAAGTCATTTAGTCCCCTCTAGTGTGTTCAAGTGTTACCATCAGTCCAAATGTGTTTGTGTGTGCGTATTAGATTAGTATTAGATTAATCTCAGGACGATTCATTTGATTTGTTTCAGTGCAATATTTAAAAATACACTTAAGGAAACAAATGTAAGTGGAATTTATACAGAGCAGTGGGGCAGCAATATATATGTATATGTATGTATGTATGTGTGTGTGTGTGTGTATGTATGTATGTATGTATGTATGTATGTATGTATGTATGTATGTATGTATGTATGAATGAGAAAAATGTCAGAAACAAAAAACTTTAGACACACCATCTCATTCTCATTTAACGATTTCCTTTGTGTTTATTATTGGCTACATTGTACATTAATATTGAACAAATCTCCTATTTTTTTACATGAGTTGTAATGGGTTGGTACACAGATAATAATTCTATTCCACTACAGTTCTACTCCACATAACTGTCTCAGGTAGTGTATTAGAATCAATGACGTGACATATACATTTTCTGTCCAGCTGTTCGTTTTTTAAGTAAAAAAATTTAAAATTTACAAAAATATACTATCTATACGTAGTATCTCTCCCCTATATATTCTCACTTTATCTGTTCACAAATTAGTGCTTATTTGTAATTCTTCTATAATTTAATATCAAAATATCATGTGGTACGACCAATAATAACAATAACTATAATAAATTCAAAATAAAATATCTAATTTCTGTAGCTGAAACATTAAAAACTGATTCAATATGCTGAAAGGAATGATGTTTTAAAAACATTTTTGTCAGTTTTATGTATTTTACAGGAAAAATGAGTCAGTTAACTACATTTAATTTGGTGACTATGATATTGTAAAGCTAATTTAAGAGATCATAATTTACAAAACTCAAAAGAAATGCTAACACTTGTTTCTGAACACTTGATATTACTGACAACTTGTAAAAAAAAGAAAAACTATTTTTAAAAATGTATTCATTTTCAGATAAAATATGTTGCACCACATGACATTTTTTTATGTCTCAGTCTATAATATGTCATTGAACCATTACAGTGGATACTACTGACTGCATATAATATATCTTCAATTTTACAGCTTTCTACACATTGTCTGAAACCTATATAATATTTCGGATTATTTTAGAAAACCAAACTGTTTAATTGCTGAAAAGGCTGTTCTCAGACTTGAAATGAAATGTGCCTGAGACACAGCGCCGTTAGTCCATCGGCCAAAGTGTATTTGCCATGACATTAACGTGATTCACCTGTGTGACCTTATCAAAGACGATAAATCACTGGGACGGTCAGTATTTATAACACACTGCACAAAACACGCCGCAGCTTATCTCACTCCTCCCCAGAGGCACGACTGATCGATCTTGCATGATCTTTATGCTCCTAACAGCAATTACCTGTGTCAGCCCCGCTCTACAGTAACTCTGCACAGTCCTTTTCTATGTTAATTATGATAATCATGTCCTCTTGCCACACTATTATAATGAAATGACATCATTCATTATTAATTACAGTCACATATATACGCCATACCCAATAGCGCTGCAGTGACTAATAATAGCTATGTATTAAATCCGAAATAGCTATGCAATTATTGCATTTTAAGATCTGTCTTCGTTACATTTCAAGCATTCTAAACAGCTCCACTTTTACCTCACAGTTCAACATGGAGGGGATTAAGAGTTTGAAATCTGCCCTTTCCGCAGTCCTCTGCTTGTTTCAGGGACTTGAAAGTAAAACTGTTAAATAAAAGGTAAGAAAGAGCACCTGCATATGTAAATGCCAGAGGGGCCCTTAGAGGGAGCGACTGTGCAAAAGTCATAGAAATGTGTCAGGTGGTTTAAATATAACATAACATTTACAGATTCAACAAAGAATGTTCATTCTATTGTTAGCTGTATAATTCATCCCTGTTCAGATTATTATAACACACCCACATTCTATTTTTCTTTATTAGAAACACCTTGTGCTTTCACTCACTGGCCACTTTTTTAGAAACACCCTGTGCTTTTAGTCACTGGTCACTTTATTAGAAACATTCACATTGTGCCTTAACTAACTGGCCTTAGTAGAAATTACCTGTACTTCCAATCTGTGGCCAGTTTATTAGAAACACTCATGTTGTGTTTGTAAGACTGCTGGGGTTCTCCTTTGTGAGTGCAGATAAAAGTGTCAAATAACTTGAATGGAAGTTTGTTGAATAGAATTTGGATTCTGCTTCAGGCTGAACACAGTGTTGGAGAGGCGCTCTGTCCTTCAGTCAGCTCCAATAACACACACTTTTGTTCACATTTTCAGAGTGTGTGGGGGAGAGCGGATTTTTCTGAGCGAGAATCAGATGTAAGATCTGTTCAGGTGTGTGTGTGTGTGTGGTTCAGATGGTGATGAATCTTTGATGCTGGGGAAGTGATTGACTTTACTTTGAGGAGTGATGTTCTGTCCCTCCCCCCTCACCCCCCTCCCACCAAACACACTTTCCCCTCCTTATAATCTTCAGAAACACTTTGGCAATGTGTGTTTGTGAAGATTTTCAAAGTGCATTTTCATGAATATAACATCAATGTGTAACTGGCGCCTTTTATTTTTTTTTACACATTTTCTTTATAATAAATTATGCAAAACGTATGCTTTTGTCAGGACGGGGAGGGCCGGTGATGATTGTGTGTCTGCGACTCTAGTTTCACGCCTGAGGCGGCACATTCATAACTGCTTAAAATTTCTAATTATGAACTGACCAATGGGAAGCTAACTTAGCGAGACCCTGCTAATCTGTCAGCTGGACAATTCCAACAGCTGTTAGCTGAGTTCCTCATGCATTAAAGTAATAGTCTGACTCAGCCCAACATTGACTGAGGCCTTCCTAAGGCCAGGCTGTGACCACTGATCCATTTAAGGTGCGGTGGAAAATTTTGACAGTTTGAAGTGTTTGACAATTTAGGCAAATGTTTAATCTGAACCAACTTGTCACGATTCCGGTCTGCAGCCGCTGGAACTTGCCTCCTCCTATTGGCTAGAACTGGCTAGAATTACACCTGATTATGTCTGTGTGTTCATTGGTCCTCAGTTCATGCACCTTTTGTGTTTAAGTTGGTCCGTCTGTTATGGAAAATACCATCACCTTATACTGGTTTTTGTCCCCCTCTTCAATTCTTCGCCTTTAGTTTTTCATTTCCAGCTCTCATGCCTTTTTCTGTTATTGTCTGTGTTCTGTTCATAATAAATATCACTTCATATGGAAGTCTGCGCCTGTGCATCTCATTCTCAGTCTGGACAAGACTGCTGAGCTGTGCCCGTCTTGCTTGAGCACTTAGAGCACAACCTGAACCCTTAGAACACAACCTGGACCCTTAGAACACAACCTGAACCCTTAGAACCCAACCTGAACCCTTAGAACAAAGCCTGAACCCTTAGAACATGGCTTGAACCATTAGAACACAACTTGAAACCTTAGAACACAACCTGGACCCTAAGAACAAAACCTGAACCCTTAGAACACAACCTGAACCCTTAGAAAACAACTTGAAACCTTAGAACACAATGTGAATCCTTAGAACACAAACTGAAACCTTAGAACACAACCTGAACCCTTAAAACACAACCTGATTTAAAGCAATAATGCCTTTTCTCACCATAAACACTGCCTGTGATCTTCCTGTATTGGTGAGAACTGCACCTCCAGAGGAGGGTGAAATTCCTCAGACCACAAGACCACTAACCCTCTATTGTCACCATGCACTTAACCCTTCAGTTTCACGATTTCAGCTGATATATCTTCATGTTTACACTTAGAGAATTATACATTAAGTCGTACAGTCCAACCTAAGTCACACTAGACTGCATCCAAACAGGACACTCGAGCACTGTAAAACAAATCTTAATTTTTTTGAACCACCTAAGCATCAAAGTAGTACTAAATTACACTGCCATGCATATATTTCATTATAAACCATCTTTATGGATGATTTATTAAACCCTCATAGTCATTCAGAAATTAAATGGCACCAGAGCAACCACAGGTCGTGCAGTTGTACAACAAACATACTCATACTGTCAAGTCAAAGGAGGGACACCAGCGTCGAGGTGATTTTTAGTAGCTCTGCGGTAAAACTGAGCAAATACAAGAACGATTAGCAACACAAAGTAACTGTTTGTTTATGTGTTGTGTGGAATCCTGGCATACAAGCAAAAACAACAACTCTGACCCTCCTAGTGAAGGTGCATCAAAACAATTGTATTTTAACAACGTTGGAACATATACCGCATGACCTTGCTTAGTTATTATTGAGCACCGATGCTACCAGCTGCTTAATTGACCTTTGTGTAAATGTAGACCAACTTTATCTCCTTTTCTCCATTCAGAGTTAATCACTGCATGACCCTGATATAAGTTTATGTTGCACTAATTAGCATGGTGCTAACTACAGGGTTATATCATCATGGTCTCACCCAAGAGTGTGGATGTTAGACTTGATTATGTGATTTCTGACACTGTTTGACTCACTGTTAATGTGAATTCAGGTTTTGGACAGCTGCTACTGTGCAAGCCGGTAAAGATTAATTGGTCCAGGATACTTTAGTGCATGTGTTAGTACATGTTTATAGCTGTACAATATTAGGATATGAATCAGAAAATGTTATGTCCCAAGCATTACAGCAAACTGTGTGAGCTCTGATGGTGCATGACACAAATTAAATGCAACAGAAAGAACAGAGCTTTAAAACGTGTGCAACAAATGGTAAATCATGCAGCAAAGTAACTCCTTATATGGAATTTGCCCCGCTTTGGGACGGAGGGGGTCCGGAGACTAGCAGAGTGGAGGTGGCATGCCGAGCGAAAGAGCAGCAAATGGCTAGTGTGTAGGAAAAAAAGCTCTGGTTTTCGACTGTTTGAAACCAGAGTGATTAAGATTAAGTGACAAAGAGAGGCTAGAAAAATTATTTATATTTAAAACCCACAAAGAAAAAAACAAACGATTAAGGGGGAGTACGGCTGGTTCCTCATGGGTAAGGGTTACTGCACTGGATCGACAAAGAACATTAAGTAAACAGAAAACCGTGATTTAAATGGATCGTGAAGGGATGCTGCTCAAACTGCCAGAACACAGCACCTGCAGAGCACCGGCTCCAGCACCAGGTTCCAGAATGTCACTGCTGCATCGTCTGAGGTGGAAAATTCACATGAAAAGCCGCCAGCAGGAGGCCAGTAGTACTGACATGGGCTGAAAAGTGTATGAGCGTTATGCATGCAGTTAGCATAATGCTAATCAGCGGGGTATAGGCTCCAGCACCTGCTGAACTGCACTCAGTGAGTTCCTTTCAGCCCTCTCATTCTCTCTCTCTCTCTCTCTCTCTCTCTTTTTCTCTCTTTCAATCTCTCTATCTCTTTCTTTCTCCCCCTCTCTCTTCCACTGTCTCTCCCCCCTTCTTCTCTCTCTCTCTCCATTTCCTTCTCTCTGTCTCCCTCACTCTTCCTCACTTTCACCCTCTCTCTATTTCTCTCTCTCTCTCAGCCCTCCCTCTTTGCTCTTCCTCTCACTGTCTCTCTCTTTTTCCATCGCTCTGTCTCCCTCTCTCTTCCTCTCTTTCCCCATCTCTCTACTTCTCCCTCTCTCTCCCTAAGCCCGCCCTCTTTTCTCTTCCTCTCACTCACTCTCTCTCTCTCCCTCTCTCACTGCTTCTCCCCCCCCTCTCTCCATTCATCTCTCCCCCTTCCTCCATCTTTCTCCCTCGCCTCTCTTTCTCTTTCTCCCTCTCTTGATACAGTAAACCTGTTGACTGTTTTAGTACAACAATCTTCGCTCATTGTTGCAGAACAAGATAAAATGATTTTTAACAGGAAAAGGATTTACTATGTTACATTTTTTTTGGAGAGAAGAGCCTTTACCCAATGCTGAATCTCAAGTCTGATTTTGCTGATAGTATGGGTATTCTTTGAATTCAGTTTGTGTTTGTATGAGGGGAAGGTTTTTTATAAAGCCATGTCAAGGTCTTGAATAAAACCGAGTTGAGTGCAGGAGGCGTGTACATTTTGGGCTTGTTGATAATGTTAAACCTGAATGGAGAATCGCAAAAATTTAATGATGATTGATGAAAAAATATGTTGATTTGCAATTGAAAGTTTTCATGGCATAGTAGCTGTTAATACTTTTATTTCTGATATTAACCCAGCTGTTGATGATGTTTTCATTGTTTTGCAGAATGGGCTTGGATCCCATTTTAATCGATTACAGTTTTTATTTATGATTTTCGGTGTGCCTTTACAGACAGTGTTTTTATTTTAGATGTTAAAGATATGCTAATGGAAATATCCCAGTCTCAAATATTGAACTGTGTTACTGGACAAGTAAAGATGGCAATCAGTCCAGTATTATGATAGATAGTTTTATTTGGCAATGAAAGATCTTGATGGATTTGTGAATGTTGTGTTTGGTTTGTAATGATTACATTTACAGTTCTGTCCTGAGTTGATCGCTCTCATATTGTGTTTTTAATTTTATTTCATTTTTCTTCCTCATCTTCTGTAGATTTAGTATTTGGTAGATGGTGTAAAATGAAGTTCCCTCTCTCTCTTCTCTCTTTCTCCCTCTCTCTCTTTCTTCCCCTCTCTTCCTCTTTCTGAACACAACTTGAACCTTAGAACACAGCCAGAAACCTTAAAACACAGCCTGAACCTTACACATACAATGAAGAAATACAAACTCTCTGTTTGATGCACAATGCTGTAAAACAAATGTTTACATTTTTTGCGACATTTACATTTTCAGTTTCAGTTTCATTGCACAACATTATAAACCATCTTTATGGAGGATTTATTAAACCCTCTCTCCTCTACATTTTGTCCCACTCTTTCTATCTGTACATCTCTCTCTCTCTCTCTCTCTCTCTCTTTCTCTCTCTCTATCTCTCCCTCTCTCTCTCTCGCTCTCTCTGTATCTGTATCCCCCTATCTCTTGTTCAGCTGGTGTGTTTGGCAGTGTCGATAGCACACATGGAAAGAGCTGAAAAATGTGACCTGTTCTCTCTCTCTGTCTCTCTCTCTCTCTCTCTCTGTCTGTCTCTCTCTCTCTCTCTCCCTCTCTATTTTCGTTCTCCTCTCTTTATCTCTTATCTTACTTTCTTTCACACATAAACAGCATTAAGGACAGGGAAACAGGAAGAAATTGAGAAAGAGAGAGAGGGAAATTGAAGGAAATCAATCACTCGAATGAATAATTGTGTGAGTGAATGAAAGAGGGACACTTCAGAAGAGAGAAACACACACACATAGTCAGGAACTCTGGCACAAACTCAGGACACACACTGAAGAGATTACAGCACAGACTGGGCGTGTGTGTGAGTCGCTGTTGGAAATTAAACTGTCGTTGTCTGTGCCTGTTTAGACATTTGGCCATGCTGAGTGTAACACACACACACACACACACACACACACACATGCAAAGTTTACTTTGATCAAACTTCGATGGAGCCGAACTGCAGCCATCTGTCAATTTACACCACAAACAATTTCTGTCTCTCTTGCTCTCTTTTCCTTCTCCCTTTATCTCTCTCCCTCTCTCTCCCTCTCTCTCTCATATATATATTTATATATATACAGGCCAAAATTTGGACACGCCTTATCATTCAATGTGTTTTCTTTATTTTCATGACCATTTACGTTGGTAAATTCTCACGAAAGGCATCAAAACTATGAATGAACATATGTGGAGTTCTGTACTTATGTAAAAAAGGTGAAATAAAAGTTTTATATTCTAGTTTCTTCACACTTTGCTCTGATTACTGCTTTGTACACAGGTGTTTACTTAAAACTCCTCTGGGAACTCCTTCAAGACTGTTGGAAAAAAATTTCAGGTGACGACCTCTTGAAGCTCATCGAAGAGATGCAAAGCAGTAATCAGAGCAAAGGGTGGATATTTTGAAGAAACTAGAATATAAAACATGTTTTCAGTTAGTATATATATTTGTGTATTTGTGTATTTGTGAAAACACTATTAACCAAAAATATGCTGCCTATGTTTGTAGGGACATCAGAGCTGAATGTGTGGGATCAGAGATGGTATGTGTGTAGAATATCCACCTGTGGACCAAGAGGTTGTGGGTTCAAATCCTACCCTCAGACTCCTGAAGTTAGGGAATGTAAGTCACATTGCACAAAAGCATCTGCTTAATGCTGTAAATGTAAATTCCCCTTTAACCTTTACAGTTGGTCTATTTCAGCACCACAGACAGATCTCACAAAATCAGTCACTGCACCTCTATTGATGGCCCCTAAATTCTGCTTGGTTCGGTACTTTGAACAGCTCCCAAAAAAGCCTGCCAATTTAAAGGGATAGTTTACCCCAAAATGAAATTTTGATGTTTATTTGCTTACCACCAGGGCATCCAAGTCGAAGGTGACATTTTTTCCCCAGCAGAACACAAACGTAGATTATTAGCTTTGGCCGTAGCAGTCTGGTAGTCATTTAATGTAAGTGGATGGGTGTCAGACCTTTCAAAATAAAAAAAAAACATTCACAGACACGTCCAGATTACACCCCGTGACTCATGACGACACATTGCTGTCTTAAGACATGAAAAGATGGGTTTTTGTGAGAAACTGAACAGTATTTATATCCTTTTTTACCTCTGAAAGACGACCGTCTCGAGCCCCCTGTGTAT
>JBBKCR010068655.1:0-10182 GCA_037577295.1 Ladigesia roloffi | reverse complement strand
TATCTCTCTCTTTCTCTCTATCTCTCTCTTTCTCTTTCTTTTTCTCTCTCTCTCTCTCTCTCTTTCTCTCTCTCTCTCTCACGCTCCTGCATGCACACAGGTGGAGAAGCTGAAGAAGCAGTCTCGTCCTGGCGGTGGCAGGGTGAAGGTCAGCACCGCGGTGAGCAGCCGCCCGGCTAAGCCGGTGAAGTTGAAGCCGAAGCCGGGGGGGTGCGGTAAGGACAGCCTGCGTCTGCTCCAGGACATGCGTTCCCTGCAGACGTCCTTACGCTCCGACCAGGTGTGCTGGGACTACTGAACCTACAGAATATAGACACACGTTGTCTGGTTGCTCCTGACCAAACACATCATTTCTGCTCATAGTGAGCTCAACTTGTGGACAGACCGGACTGTTCTGAGCAGTTCCAATACAACCCACAAAGTTGACTGCTGTTTTTTGGACTATTCTGACCGTTTGTGTGCTGGTTTCTGTGATAAATGGTTTGTTATTTGTATTGAGACTTTGACCTTTGACCTTTGCAATACTGATGTTGCTAAAAACTGCAATATACAAATGAGCCCTAATGTCTAATCAGTGTTTTTCTACAATATGCTTCGAGCATCTTGACTGTTCTAGATGAGTATTTTTGTTGGTATAACCGTACAGGGCAGTCTTTAACCAGGTTATGCTGATGGAAACATTGCTTCAATCTAAAAACAATATTTGGTAAATTACAGAACACTATTACATTTGTCTATGAATCGACTAAGTTTTAGTTTGCTATTTGATCGCTAATTATGAAATCTGCAGGACTTTATATTGCTGTGTACAATTGGCATATATTCCACTAGGGGGAGCCATTTCTTATGTTTGTATGCCCATTCCACCTGCTCACGTACTTGGTTACAGATTCCAGGTGTGAGAATATCTAATATATAACGCTGTATTTCGTGTATATAATTACTTGAATAATAGTCAAATCTGTTCCTGGATTAGTAATATCATTGTTGAAGATAATATAACCGCTGTCAAAATCACGAAATTTTAGCAACAATTCAGTGAAGGATAAAAAATTCCAGTTAACAGTAAAATTCCAGTATTTTAATCCTTTCTGCAGCAACATGCCTAACTACTTAATCAGCCTTTCAGGGGAATTAAACCTTTTGCACATGTAGTGGAAGCTTAAGATAATCTCTTCTTTTCTCCACCAAAAGAGCAGCAAATGTTAGATTACCCACAAGATTAGCGGCCCTATCTGCAGCATGTTGCTAAAGGACCAGTTTGGCTTGATTTACTTTGGGTTAATTCCCTCCTGGTGGCCGTTCTGGCTCTGGAATAAAAGTTATTTTATGTAATCTAATCAAAAATGATTTTCAAATGTAAAAATGTAAAGAAGATTCTTGCCTGAGCTGTGGTATAGCTACTTTGATAAAGTCCCACATTATGGTAAACCGGCACAAAACAGTGTCTTCTCATGTCAGGTCTGGAGCAGATATTTGACTAAACCTCCATGCGACTGTCACTTGAATGAGCAAAGATACTTAAAAATGTCAATATGTATATGGAGAGAGAGAGAGAGAGAGAGGTTTTCTTTACCGTCCAAATCAGACTCGAGGATCGCAGTGCTGATGGCAGGTTCAGGCTTGGTCTTTTGGTGTAGTGTGGACCTCTGTGCTCCGCTGTGGATTCTCAGTAGCTTTGCAGTGCTTGTGTTGAATAAGTTGGATAAAATTTTGATTTGGTGTGGTGCTGTGTAAGGTCAAATTATATTTAAATTAATTAAATTCATATTTTGGGCCAGAATTGTTCTATGGTGGTGAAAACTGAGCCCATTGTCCACTTATATCCAAACAGCAATAATCCTTGCTGTTTAATGATTGAACAAATCCAGCTTCATACCATCTTACCTGTAAAACCCAGCTTCCTACCATCTTACCTGTAAAATCCAGCTTCATACCATCTTACCTGTAAAACCCAGCTTTCTACCATCTTACCTGTAAAACCCAGCTTCATACCATCTTACCTGTAAAACCCAGCTTCCTACCATCTTACCTGTAAAATCCAGCTTCATACCATTTTACCTGTAAAATCCAGCTTCATACCATCTTACCTGTAAAACCCAGCTTCATACCATCTTACCTGTAAAACCCAGCTTCATACCATCTTACCTGTAAAACCCAGCTTCATACCATTTTACCTGTAAAATTGAGCTTCATACCATCTTACCTGTGAAACCCAGCTTCATACCATCTTACCTGTAAAATCCAGCTTCATACCGTCTTACCTGTAAAACCCAGCTTCATACCGTCTTACCTGTGAAACCCAGCTTCATACCATCTTACCTGTAAAAGCCAGCTTCATACCATCTTACCTGTAAAAGCCAGCTTCTTACCATCTTACCTGTAAAAGCCAGCTTCTTACCATCTTACCTGTAAAACCCAGCTTCTTACCATCTTACCTGTAAAACCCAGCTTCTTACCATCTTACCTGTAAAACCCAGCTTCATACCATCTTACCTGTAAAACACTGCTTCATACCATCTTACCTGTAAAATCCAGCTTCATACCATCTTACCTGTAAAACACTGCTTCATACCATCTTACCTGTAAAACCCAGCTTCTGACCATCTTGCCTGTAAAACCCAGCTTCATACCATCTTACCTGTAAAACCCAGCTTCATACCATCTTACCGGTAAAACCCAGCTTCATACCATCTTACCTGTAAAATCCAGCTTCATACCATCTTACCTGTAAAAGCCAGCTTCATACCATCTTACCGGTAAAACCCAGCTTCATACCATCTTACTTGTAAAATCCAGCTTCATACCATCTTACCTGTAAAAGCCAGCTTCATACCATCTTACCTGTAAAAAGCCAGCTTCATACCATCTTACCTGTAAAAAGCCAGCTTCATACCATCTTACCTGTAAAAAGCCAGCTTCATATCATCTTACCTGTAAACCCAGCTTCTTACCATCTTACCTGTAAAACCCAGCTTCTTACCATCTTACCTGTAAAACACTGTTTCATACCATCTTACCTGTAAAACACTGCTTCATACCATCTTACCTGTAAAACACTGTTTCATACCATCTTACCTGTAAAACACTGTTTCATACCATCTTACCTGTAAAATCCAGCTTCATACCATTTTACCTGTATAACCCAGCTTCATACCATCTTACCTGTAAAACCCAGCTTCATAACATCTTACCTGTAAAACCCAGCTTTCTACCATCTTACCTGTAAAACACTGTTTCATACCATCTTACCTGTAAAATCCAGCTTCATACCATCTTACCTGTAAAAGCCAGCTTCATACCATCTTACCTGTAAAACCCAGCTTCATAACATCTTACCTGTAAAACACTGCTTCATACCATCTTACCTGTAAAACCCAGCTTCATACCATTTTACCTGTAAAACCCAGCTTCATACCATCTTACCTGTAAAACCCAGCTTCATACCATCTTACCTGTAAAACCCAGCTTCATAACATCTTACCTGTAAAACCCAGCTTCATAACATCTTACCTGTAAAACCCAGCCTCATACCATCTGGTTGATGTTTGTGTGGGAGAGGAACTATGGCTGTAATTGGTCTGTTAGCGTTTAAGCCCAGGTTTAAGTTCCCTGGCCTGTGGTTTGATAAAAAAATCAGTTGAAATGTTAAACGTATGGCAAAAGTGTGCCGTTTTTGTATTTACGCATGAGTGTATGTGTGTGTGATGTTTTAACTGGTGCTCTCCTGCTGCTTTAGGCTGCGTTCACTAGGACCTTTAGGGGTCTTTTGTTATTGATATAAATTAAATACATGAATAGACATACAGTGTGTGAAATTCATGCATATGACTGAGTACATCTATAATTCTGACAGTTCCTAAATTGAAAATGTACATTTTCAGCTAAAATCGATCTCTTAAACAAAGCAGGATGATTTATGTAAGCTGTACCTGTGTGTTTTATGAATGCACCCTTAAGCTTAAATCTGTAATAAAATTGTTTTTAATAAAGTATTTATTTTGCCTTTTAAACACCAGTCATTTTGAATTAAATGCATTAAAAAAAAAATAAAATTCCAAACTTGTTTATTCAATAATCACTTTATTTAGATAAAGTCACTGCCATTTTTTTTCTACCATATCTTTCCCCATTTTCACTGACAAGTTTTAATTTATTGACACAATCCAACCTGTACAATATCTACACAGGTACTGTGAAGTCAGTATACACCTGAGGCAACGACGACCCATAGAACCAACACTTCACCCTCACTACGAAATACAAAAGAAATGAAACAAACCAGTCCTCCTTCAGTCCCACATGTTTCTGAATCCTATTTAATTTCTTTTCTTTGGATGGTTTGTGTATAAAAGTGCAGTCATGGTGTATGTATGTGTGTGTGTGTGTGTGTGTGTATACACATACATACACACATACACATATATATATATATATATATATAAATGGAAAAAAATAAGAGACCACTTTTTCTGTTCACATTTGTAAGATGTGTGTGTGTGCAAAATGTTGCACATGTTGCTATTATTTTCTGATCTATTGCAATATGAGCTGTGTAAAAAATAAATTCCTCCATGTGTTATATGTGCAATAGTTTTTGAACTGCAGCTAATCTATGTGCTGTAAAAATAGTTTGGATTTGTTTGGAATTTTAAATCAATTGTGTTTAAACAAAAGTGACATGCACATTTTACACAGACACACTCCCACAAACCGCAAAAGCAAAAACGCTGTCTCATATTTTTTCCATGGCTATATATATACACACTCTACCATATCTTTATGCTGTACACTTTTTTGTTATCATCTGTGTACAGCATTTGATTTTAAAATTTCAGGCATTCTGAATGTTACACTTCTAATAAATTCATTCAGAATGTCAAATTTTTTTATTTTGTTCGAATGTTTTGAGCGTTAACTGGAACTTCAAATTCTTTAGATCTCATTACATCTGAAAAACTCCGCAGTAACATAAAAAGCTTGCTACTAATTAACGGAAAGCTATGAAACTGCACAGAACTAGCATATCAGATTCATTTTATACTTTTTAAAAACCAGTTTGTTAACATTTCTGAAAACACTGACTTGCATATTGCACATTATCCAAACTTTTGAATGGTAGTGTGTGTGTGTTTTTTTTTATAACCCAGTTTGATTTCTGTTGTAGCGTAATGCCAGTGTTACCAGTCGCCATTTTTCAAAATGTTTGTAACTATGATTCTTTTTTTTTTTTTTTTTTGGTAATTTATTTATTGTTTTATACAAATGAACTGAATCAGAAAGGCCTTTCGGGTCCCTAAACCTAAGACAAAATGACCATACCGATAGTAAAGAAAGACAAAGCACTGTAGTTAAATACTAACTGCTCAAATAGATAAAATAATGGAATTTGTTTTCCTTTCATCTTTTAATTACATGGAATAGATAAACGTTTCTTTTGATTCCTATTTACATATTCATAAGTCATAAAGTCGTCTAGGAGGACGGAGGGTTCGGCAAAGTTGTGGGCTTGGCACAAGAGAACTTTTTTTTTGACAGAAGAGGAAAAAAATAAAAACAGGATTCATTGCCACAGTACACACACAAACTGGAAAATATATCATCTCGTCAAAGTATGTGTAAAAAGTAATAATTTAAAAACATTATTTACACACTGGAACATAGTCAGTAATGCAAGTATGGTGTATTGCACAATAGATAGAAGGGGGGAAAAACAGAACGAGTGTGAAAATGTTCGAAATACAGCAGAAATGAAGAGGAAATGCTTTAAGAAAGCATCAAAACAACGAATAGAGTCAACTGCCAGCATTTACACATATTTTCATAGCGCAACCTGGAGCCAATACAGTAGAAATCAACCGGTTTACTCAGGCCAGAAACAGATCTGATTTCTGAAGAAGTGTCTAAAACCCATGCATGCTGAAGCCTTAGTCATGATTTCAGTCTACTCCTGTCCTAAACTTCACCATTGACAGACTGTCCACTGGACGTTTTTTGCTCTTGAAGACTATGGATCCTCTCATTTGATACTTTGAACTTCACATCCGACCAAAAGTGGCTCGTCTGTGGCAGCGTTCGAGAGAACCCCTTGTTTTTAAGAGCGTAGGTGTGTCTACAAAGCAATCCCTGCATGCCGTTTTAAGGAATATGGCTCATGCTGAAGGTTTCTGGCCAGTGTTCAGTGCTTGGAGGTGGTTTTGTGTTCTTTTGGCTTGGAGATACAGTAGTCACATTGCGTAAGGAAAGCTGTGGTGACGGCCATGTTGGAAGAGGTGGAAAGTGGACACCCATCATCACTGTGTCTGAACTACCAAGTGGCCCGAAAATTGGACTACAACAAATTCAAAGCCCTTTGAACATTTTTGTCCAAAGCAAATGTTTCGGGATATTTTTTCCAGAACAAACAGTTTGGCTGAACCCAGGTTGGACTAAAAATCACACTGATACCTGCATTTTCCAAAGATTACATTCGATCTAGCCTAAAATTTAGTTTTTGACCTGGGTTTGGGTTTCTGATGTGTGTCAATTCATCTTGTTCACTTGCGAATTGTAAACCAGGCCTAGAACTAGGGTTAAGATTCTCTTCCCGAACCAAAACCTGGTCCGCGGGTCAGGTCGGGCTGAAATTCTCTGCCACTACCCACAAGCCGGTCTGTGCCAGGCTGTGATCAAGCGTATTTAAAAATTGTCGGGTTTAAATCGGGCTCAGGACGAAAATTACACTTAAATGTGTCGGGCCGGGTTGGGATCGGACTCGGGCTTGGGTCGGGTCACGTCGTTAAATTTTTTGAGCCTGATCTTAGCTCTACCAGTAATACTTTAAATAACTGCCAGTAATGAGAAAGTATTTGTGAACTGCAAAAAAAATTGTAGATGAAAAATTAATGTGGTGGGGGCAAACTGGTGGGGGAGTCTTGAACCAGGGGGTGGGGAGGTGATATCTGTAGTGATTTTTAAAAGATGGCGGTGGGGGGACTAATATAATGATTCCAGCGCCCATGGGTAACACCCTATTCCCTGAACACAGCCTCACCTTCCTCTCTCTGGGGTGCAGCATCCAACATGGCGACCGTATTCACTTTAACATCTGTGCGAACATGGCGGGACACGGGGGCAGATATGCATCCATGTAGCTTCAGAGCTCATGTAATGTCTGTGTTCATACAGTGTTTATTCCACTTCTTTACAACCCCTCAGGAAGGCAACACTTGCTTGATAAGGCAAATCCATATTTATACATATTCTGCCAGCCTGAGAAATAAAAACCTCTTCCTGCGCTTTGAAGAGCCCTTAAAGCTCCTCCGCGAACGTGATCGGGAGCGTCCGGGCAGTGTCGGACGTCCCCTCGTAGCCAAATGCTGCAGAAATCCCACCAGGTTTACGTTTGCTGAGGTTCCACCGAGTGGAACACGGACACAAACACCTCGGGACGAAAGTTAGGCTTGTTGCGATTGGGTCAGTCACAACAAACGCCACAAGCTAAGCCGTGTTTAAAGTGGACACAACAAACTATCCTCTCACCGTAATACACACACCTATCAACTTCAGGTTTGTATTAAATTAACTAGAGGAAATGAAATAGGATTACACTTGTATAATTGCATGTAATGACATCATATTCAGTGTAACTGCTCTAGGGCACATACTTGTTCGGGCAGTTAATATAAAGGGAAGTCACACAATTCCTCAAATTGAAATTTAGAATTTGAGACCATATAATGTAAAAACACTTTACCTGGTACTCCAGGAAGAACTAGTCTAGGGCTGCAATAACACACTGATAATAAACGATACATGTAAATGATCATAATTCACGTTTAATTCAAAATTCGAATTAAAAATAGATATTTTCAGATATCTAGGCCAATAAGTACGTTTGCGCGCCTCTCCACTAAAAGGTAATGAAAGGGCATTGCCATGCATAGTTGCATTGCATAAGACGCATTGTCTTTATTGCAATAATGCAACGGAGTGAGTTTTCCAAACACATCCTTTGACCTCATGTGCACTGGTGAGGCAATACCTAATCACACAAACGCTTCGTATGCGTCTAAAATGGGAGTTAGGTCAGTGAGAACCAAGTTTAGAAGGAGATGCATAAATAGCGAGAATTTGTTGCAACTGACCCAGCTATTTTGAAATTGGAGCAGCTTATAAAATAAATAATAATAATAATAATAATAATAGTAGTAGTAGTAGCAGTAGTCATCATAATAATAATGATAAAGGGAACAGAGGAAGTGGCACTTCTGAAAACATATTTCTATCCTGCAGTGTGAAACCCCCCTGTTTAATTACATTGTTGACTGAAAATGATTCCACATCCTTGCTAGTGAACAAACATAAATACAGCTTTTTTTGGTGGGAAATTTTAGTGCCCACTTTCTTATTGTGTTTAACATGTTGGAAAAAACAAAACGGTAAATGTGCCTTTAAAATATGCGCAGGCCACATTTTATATTTAAGGCCATATTCAATTTTACATTTTTTCCCCCCAACACATTCAGCAAAAGAAATCAAATTAACTGTAGAGTAAAAAGTGTCAAAGTGTCTTTGCAGAGGGTATGTGCTTATCTTTACTTAAAATATGTCCTTTCACCAGGGGGGTACCAAAACTTTTGCATAAGACTTAAATGTGTGATAGGGAGTTCAATTATAGGTTAAGAAGCTCATTTAACCTAATAAAACTAGCTTCATCCCCTGCTGTTTTGGGGGATACAATGGAGGGGGTCCTAGATGGTCTCGTATGGGGCAATGGCTTGATTGTCTTAACATGTTTTTTTTTTTTTTAAGAGTAACCATGGTTGCAGTAACAAAAACAAAAAATATTAAAAAAAAAAAAACGAAAACAAAACAGTATGTTTGCATGTAAAACAGACCGCTAGCTAGCAACAACATTTTTATATGAAAAAAACGTTGTCCTAATATTGAAAATGTCTTTTTTTTTTAAGCTAAATCCACCTTTATACAGTTTTTGTAAATATTTAGAGGCGATTTTTGATGATGTTCACAGGAGGACAGGATATAAAATTAAAATGCGCACAAGGCTTTGTTCAGCTATCGAAACAAACATAACTTTACAGAATTTTTTTGTTTGTTTGTTTTTTAAGGAAAAAAAATTTACAAATAAAAAACATGAGGCTACGCACCATCACTGGAGGAGCAAAATGTTCTTTGCACACGAATGGTTTGAATGGCCAGTAATGACATCATTAGCTGCAGCATATCAGCCCTGCTCACAAGCTCCAGTGTTTGAACTCTGCGGTCCCGCCGGGCTTCCTTCTCCAAGAAGCGCCCCCCAGTGGCGACGGCGGAAAGCAGAAACCTCTACCTGTTTCCAGAGCGAATCATCAGCGAGGGATTTCATTTGGGGTATCCCCGGTTGGAGGACCTCTCGGGAGTCACTGGTCTCTCTTGCCACACTCGTCCTCCAGGCAGCCATTCATGCGGTGGACGTCATCCCCGAAGGCGCCCTGGGCCTGCATCAGCTCGTACTCCTCGTCCAGGAAGTCCAGGGAGTTGTTGCTGGGTAAGCCCCGAATGGTGAACTTGTGCGAGACTTTGGACCACTGCTCACGGTTCGCCGCCACACGCTCATAAAGTTCAGTCGACCGCGGGAAGATCTCCTGCAGGAGCCTGACGGGGACGTTCAAAATGTGAAAAATGTTTAGGAATAACAGAAATACAAGACGTTTATATTACATGTATATACATACAAATATATACATATAATATTTAATATTCAATAAATAAGTATATAAATGCTGTGTTTTAATTCATTCGGTGATGAGACTCACTTGTAGATGGGCATTGCAATGTGCTCCATGAAGCTGATCTGTAACTCGGGGATGTAAGCCTTCTCCCTGTCCATCATCTCACTGGGCCTGTTCCCCATCGCTTTCTCCTACACACATGAGAAAGTAAACATGAGGCGGCCATTTCTGCATAAAATGTTCCTCACACTCACACACTCACACACTCACACACACACACTCACTCATCCACACACTCATCCACACACTCATCCACACACTCATCCACACACTCATCCACACACTCATCCACACACTCATCCACACGCACTCACATATACTCACTCACACAGACACACACACTCACACACTCTCACACACACTCACACACACTCACACACACTCACACACACTCACACACACTCACACA
>JBBKCR010068635.1:0-10182 GCA_037577295.1 Ladigesia roloffi | reverse complement strand
TGTGTGTGTGTGTGTGTGTGTGTGTGTGTGTGTGTGTGTGTGTGTGTGTGTGTGTGTGTGTGTGTGTGTGTCTGGATGCAGGACACCACCGATCAGATCGCTATAAAGCAGTGCCGGCAAGAGCTGAGTTCCAAGAATAAGGAGCGATGGTGTTTGGAGATCCAGATTATGAAGAGGTCAGAACTGTTATGTACCTTCCCTCACTCATCAGACACAACCAATGTGGTCAGCCTTCAGACACAACAGTAGGCTGAAATGACATGCCATTATATTTCCTTTTCTAGGCTTACAGTGAAGAGTGTGTTCAACTGTGCATGAAGCTGATTATACGTATCTTGTGCTTCCTATTAGTTCCATTGGATTTTGCAAACATGTCTTCACTCCTTCTAGAGATATTATACTCCTGCAGAATAATTTAGACAGAAATATCCCATTTTGTTTTGCCACCATCTAAACAAGGTCTGTCTGAATGCCTTTGGAAGAAAATGTGACAATGTAGCGTGCAGACGGTTGGGATCATCGTCAGTGTTGTTCTTTTTTCCATCTCTTGCCCACTTCATGCTAAAATTTCAAATCGTTTCTGTTTACTGAGTCTAGGCTAAACCTACTGTTGTTATTCAGCTATTTATACATGTTTTGAGAGCAGAGGCCAAGGGGAAAAACAAAGAGGCTCAGATTTATGACACTGTAAAAACTGTTGCAACAATGCTTGGGAACCACCCCCATGCCCACTATCTTCTTAGTTCCATCACAACTCCTCTGGCTAGCAATGCTTTCTG
This sequence comes from Ladigesia roloffi, assembly GCA_037577295.1. Classification (NCBI taxonomy): domain Eukaryota; kingdom Metazoa; phylum Chordata; class Actinopteri; order Characiformes; family Alestidae; genus Ladigesia; species Ladigesia roloffi. Next base: position 9,403 of record JBBKCR010068635.1, on the reverse strand, counting down.
AGCCAGTGTGCATTCTTCGGAGCATGCCTTTCTGACGTAGAACCTGATTACCACTTAGATGCCATAGTTATTGACAGTGATGACAGAAGTGTGGTGTCATTTTATAGGAATTCTTCCTATTCTATCACCGCTTGATAAAAGGAAGGGGATTCTGTCGGAATCCCTGATCCCAGTATCCGCATTTAAGCAGAAACTCCAAAGCATCCTAGTTGACACATGTTCCTGCTGAACATTGAGCATTTATTCTGCTATCTCTTGGTTTTATTTTCTTTTAATGTAACTGTTGCTGATGTCATGGGCACGTCTTGTACAGCTGTTTTGTGTGTTTAAATTTGTGTTTGCAGCCTCTTGGACAGGTTATGTTTGTAAATGAGAATTAGTTCTCAAACAGTTTACCTGTATAAAAAAAAGGTTAAATAAAAAAAAAGAAAAGGAAGTGCAATTCAAAGATATTTTATTATTATTACAATCTAATAACGGATTGCGGAAAATATGCCACATTTCTTCACATCAAAACATACCGAAATTTAATATAATGTAAAACTGTAACACTTATTTCTAAAAGGGTTAAAGTTACAGTAAAGTGACTTAAATAACAAGTAGCCCAACATCACCTACATTTTCATGCACCTCTAGAGTACAATAAATGCCCCAGATACTGGTTTGAGAAGTTGGTCAAATATAAATATCAAAAATGTGACATAAATGGGAAAAGCTCCTTCGCTGAAGATCCACCTAGCTTAATCACCCACCTTGATGACTGTCAGCCATCATTCATTTGCCCAGCCTTATTTTGGTTAGGAACCTTTCACACAGCATTACACTCTCACACATTATTAAAAAATTAAAAAGGTTTGACAATATGCAAATTAAACCATATCTTATCATATTTTAACCATCATCTTGGGACAGGTGCACCACATCAAATTAATGATAAGGAAGGCAAGAGAGAAGCCAGCAGTCACAGGAACATTAACACCATAATAAACTTGTGCTTTAATCATCTCTATTCCTACATTCCATGCAAAACTGTAAAAATGAAGCATAGGGATGTACCAATGTACCCTGGTCAGAAGAAAAAAAAATAGATCTCTTTGTCAATAAGTTTAGAGTGAGAAGATAAGAGTGATGTTCAGGGTCCTAAGAACCTAAACAGGAGGTATATGGAGGTGCTAGCATTATGATATAAGGCTGCTTTTCTGCAAACTGTACTAGGGCATTACACATAAACAGCAGTGTAACAGGAGATAATACAGGAGAATTGGATCTTATTGGTCAGGAAAGAGGTGGAGAAATCTTAAAACTGGCTCCTAAAATATGTGTATTTAGCTCACATGACCCAGACAACTCTTGATTTGAAATTAACCGGAAATTAATATTTTGTTCTCACAGGGATGTTGTGTATTTCAATGGACTTTTAGAGCATATGTGCGTGTGTGAACAAATATTTTCTATTTTTTCTATGTGTGATTTGTACAGCACGATATAACAAAATGGGCCATTATATGTGTTTTGTTGCAGCATTTAGTAAGTGAATGTATGTGTGCGTCTGTGTGTAATGAGGGCAGAGATGTTGGGTAAGGGGTAATAGCTTGTTATTTAGGCCACAATTTACAGCTGTCTGCCCCCAGACTTGGTTTAAGCCACAGACCTAAAGCCTACACCCACTCTCAGAGCCAAACCACAAAACACACACACAGACACACACAGTATTTGAGCCTCACCAGAGTTATTCCACATGGGTTGGTGGAAAAATGCTGGATCAAAAATTGCAGAGTGGGTTTGCACAAATTTAATGTCATATCAACAGCTGCTGTTGGCTTTTTAGCAAGAATTGTTGTAAACTTTAATGTAAAACTGACTGACCAAGCCACTTAACTCAGAAAACCTTACCTGACTTTTCAAATGCATTTGAATGTCTGTTTGTGATGCACTGTACACCTGTGTCACACCATACTGAGTTCCTTACCTATTCATGCTGTCTTCCTCTCAGCAATCACAGATGTTTTTCTTATCCTCTTTCTTTTGGATAAATTCTGATAGACCTCATTAATCATTGTTTTTTTATTAGTTATCCTGAACTCATCTTATGACTAAGTTCATAATGAATTATTCATTTATTTATTTATTTTCTGTAAGTGCTTAATTCTTACTAGGGTACCAGTAGGCCATACTGATGTCTATTGGCATTAATTACTGTATATGTATTAATGTATTTATATTTGATCATTTTAATATAAGTATTTTGGGTCATATTACAGTTTTATATGTTCAGTGTTGACCAGAGAAGAATGGGTTTCCCTTTTGGGTTCCTCTTACTCTTTCTTTTGAGGGTGCTCACTGGGGCCCTGGATCCAGATATCTGTGACGATGCATTTTGGGATCGATTACACTGAACTGAAGTGAACTGAACTAGCTTAAATATTGTTTTGGCAAGTTTCAATATAAATATAGTCAAAGAAGTGTTAAAAAGTGCCATCATGCTATCTCAGGCACACATTTCTCTTCCTGCGAAGAAAAGTACAGTGAAAGCTGTGATTTCCAAAACGAACCATGAATCATTTTCTAAACTTGCTGTTGCTGTTGTTTACATTCCATACAAGAATTTCCCCATGAGCTCAATGTTAGTTTAACTTTATTTTCTTTAATCATAATAGAGAAAGTAAAGAAATAACAAAATATGAGACCGTGTAAAAGAGCGTGGAATTGTGGAGAGTGACGCATGTAGACCTTACAGAGACAGCAGGGTGTTACGTAGTAATAACGTGTGTTTGGGATGAGTGCTGTGCGTCGGTGTTTTTCCAAAAGGAGTCATTTCATGATAACCTCAAACTGGCCACTCTTACACATCATTTCACCATCCTTGTTAAAATACGCAGCCTGTAATGACCAGCCGTGAATCCAACCTCTGCCAAGAGCCGCAGACACAACCAGGCCGAGTGGGTCGGTGCGAGTCGGAATTATATTAGCTGTTGACATGAGGAGTATGCAGCATGGTTAGATTAAAAAAAGACAGGACAAAATCACTTTTTCTCCATTTCTGCATACCAGAGTGGTTATTCAGAATGATGTGAAAAAATTCTTTACTGACTTCGTTAGAGTTGCGGTGATATGAACATGATATGGGACAACTGAAAACCACCTAAAGAATCGAATTGTTTTTGTTTCTTGATTATGTAGATGCATGTACTTAAAGCCAATATAACCATTTCATTTACTATTCAAAACCTATAGTGAACCTACATTATATTTCTTAGTGTATATATGTAGTGTTGGTAATGGTAAAATCTGACATCAGACATCTGGTTCCTATCACCATCATTGTTTTGACAGGCTAAATCTGTCTAAAAAGTAGCTTTCACATAAGATTTTGTCTAATTATGCCAAAACTCTTGATCATATGATGGAATTTTCCCTTTAAACAAACCAGTATTGCACAGTTGGGGCACATCAGTTGACGCCTAACTTTTGTTATTCCAGCAATTATTTCAGAGGTGTTCCCCTGGTCAGACCATATGAGCCTTTTATTTTCACAGATGATAACTCTAAGGGAGCTTGTTTTTGCTGATGTTTTTCATTACATGGCTGGTCTGGAGTGGATTTGCTTCTATTTGCATTTGTTCTATCTGATTTATTGAAATTTAATCTAAGGTGGTGTTGGCCAGAGGTCTGTGTATTAAACACATCTTTAATAAAAAGTTGCTCAATCCCGGTCTGCCTGAAGAAAGGAATGGAACAGGGGACTGTAAACCAGCTTTGCTGCATTTATATGTTTCCTGCTTGGGGCACATGTTTATGTCCATGTGTATATTTTTGTCTCGTGAGATTATCATCCGTAATCTAAATCATCCCCACTTTGCTACTCTCTTTAAATATATTTGGATTAAACTAGTAATAACTTATTTATTTAGTTGTATTTTCCCTGCAATTTTCTTTCTGTTTTTAGATGTTCTCAAGTCTTTTGGCATCTTTTAATCTTTTTTACAAACATGGCAGCAATGTAAAGAATTTTTGCCGGTAAACCAGATTGTAAAACAGGGCTACACATTTGGTCTGAGAAGTGAGGGGGACAGAGTCAGGGTGCAACAGCAACACTATAAAAAATTCAGTGTAAAAATTGCAATAAATTACTGGCTGAGGTTTATTCACAAGTCAGGAATCAAGATGGATCACCCAGCTGAATCACCTGATCCAAGCAATGGAGTTGTCATGTAAATATGAGACACTTTTCAGCATAAAAATCTCAAGTAGTTTTCTAGAACTGAGATATGACTAGTATCGTTTCCGAAATTAGCCCTTCCAACAGAATTTCAGCAGGACCGTATCACCATATTTGTGTAATCTATGAGGGAAAAATAATTCTAATGAAACTAACTGCAGCATACTGTTTTTTCTATGATGATAAATGTGTCTTCTGGGAATTAACTAGTACATTCCTGCTCTCAGGCTGACGCATGAAAACGTAGTGGCAGCGAGAGAGGTTCCTGAGGAGCTGCAGAAACTAGCCACTAATGACCTGCCTCTGCTGGCCATGGAATACTGCCAAGGAGGAGATCTCCGCAAGGTGCACTGATGTGACGTGTGTGTGATAAATCCGTAACGACTGTTTGAGACTAAGCAGATGAAACATCCCTGTTTCTGTGTGCAGTATCTCAATCTGCTGGAGAACTGCTGTGGAATGAGAGAAGGCTCCATTCTGATCCTGCTGCGAGATATATGTGAGTATATACAGACACGTCACACATACTCTGAGATTTACTTTATAAATCAACCAGTGTTGTGCATATTTGTGATGAATCCATTTCTTTGACTTCATATAAACATGAAGATTTCAGGTTGTTACATCTGTAGAAGCAGAAATGACATAAAGAGAACTCAGAATATTCAAAATGAAGAATGACAAGTCGAGTTTCTGATGGTATTTTCCCATGAGACAACACACCATTGTGACTTCCACTGTGTGCACGCAGATGAAGTAAAACCAGGACTAGAGTGACACAGATAAAGGAAAAAATGCTAAACAAACATACTCACTGAAATGAAGTGGTAATGACCAAAACGTTGGTAATAACCCACAGTAATGAGCTGGTCGGTGTATTCGTCATGTTTACAGTGTGAACGATATGAGTCTATCTCATATTCATGTTTACGTGTTTAACAAAATTTAGATTACCAAAAGAATGGAAAAGTATGGCGAGGATGAATCACTTTGAAATGACACCTACTTACAGTGCTGAACCTTTCATTTATTTAATTTCCGGTCTAAACAGCAATTATGGGAATGTTTTGATGAAAACCCAGAATGTAGTCGATCAGCTCAGGCAATCCAAAATGTACTTTGTTAGTTAACCTATAAAATTAAGGTTGCTATCAAACACTAGAAGTCAATAGTCACCTCAGATGTTTTCTAAAATAAATCCGTAAAACTTCTCTCAGTCTGCTCAAAACACATCAAGCTCTTCAGTAAGGTGGATCAGTCATTAGGATGTGGTTTAGGGCACAGTATGAGTTTCTATAAGCTACACAAATTAACACAAATCACTGGCTGGCTGAACAGGTCAGGCAAATGTTTGGACAACAAGGTCTATTTTTACAAACCATTCCAAGAATGAAAGTGCTGATCTAGAAATGTAGTGGTGATGAAAGAATATTTTGTAATAACCTACAGTGATTACCATATTAGTGAATCTGTATTTATAGCAATAACCATCATAAATACCGTCTAATCTACAATCTGCCCAGGGCCTGAGAGGACTTAGAACAGATTCTACAATATTTACATATTTCACTACTATAATATTTGGTCATTACCACTGCGTTTCAGTCATGGTGTGTGTGTGTGTGTGTGTGTGTTTGTGCCTCGTTCTCATTTTTACAAATGTTGAAACATAAATAACTGTATTTAATACATTTATTCATACAAAAAAGGATGATCCATGACACAATGCTATATGTAGCCTAGCTTCTATACACCGCTTCTATACAAAGTATCTGGCTATTCCTTGGGGAGCATGCATCCTGAACAAATGATTTATTTCCTAAAGGATGCAGGCTATGGGTGTGGCACCTGACACAAAGTAGTTGACCATGCCAAGGTCAGGCTTTCACACACACACACACACATTTCAAATGAACATTAACCCAAGAATCTTAGTCATCGTGGCAGGTCTCTACCAACATGCACACATCTTCACACAGTGCTCTTCCGCCTGAAGTGAGTTATCCATTATGAATATGACCTCATGGTTATGGCCACTGTTAATTTTCTGGCACTTCCTCTCTCTCACCCGCTCTCTCAATCTCTCTCTGTCTCAAATACACACACACACACACACACACACACACACACACACACACACACACACATACACAGTCGAAGTCAGACTTTTGCAATTGTCTTAGGGAAGGTCACGTTCTGTACAGCATTGCATTGCCAGTTGCAGGCTACCAGAACCACACCACAATGACATCATTTGGAAAGATTCCGTTATGATTTTATTGTTTGAATGAAATCATCACCAAATGTTCCTCTTGTTTTGGAAATTGTAGAAGTATTCTTGGGCAGTTCTTTTAATCAGTAATATAAACTGATTCTAAACTATGTAATGATCTCTAAGAAAAACATATATTTTTATTGTTTTGACTGAGTACTGTAACTTTCAAAATTAAATTATTAATATGAAATGCATTGTTGTGACAGTGATGGCGGTAGTGAGCAGACATCTAAAATTTCACAGAAAGCAAAAAAAGATATAAATTTGTTTTGAATATGCTGTAGCTAGGGTTAGGGGATGTAGTTAGACAATGTCAATTTGGATAAATGCTGTAAATTTACATTTTAGTGTATGTTGCCTAATGCCTGGGATATTTTTGTGCAATAATCTTTAACCGAAGTTTTGGTCTTTAACATATTTTTAAATCAATTCATGGAAGAAATATTTGCAGGCTGTTGTGAGGCAAAATTAACCCCTAAGAAAACTTTCTCCAATTTATCAATATTTTACATTGCCCAACATTATCTATAATCACTCAGAAGAGAAGTTTTGGTTGAAGAAAACTTTTCAGAAATTATGAAATTTCCCTTTAAAGCCATTTTAATTGTGCTTTCCATTACGCTTGACTGCAATAGTGACCTCATACGCTTTCGCAACCTGGAGGAAGATGTTAAAAGAATGCACGCCTCAATAAACACCGGATGGTCAACCTGGAAAATGAGATTTCTATCTTAATGGGGGTGTATAGCCCGGTTTAATAAACGTTCTGTGCTGAGATGTTTATAGGTAAGTGCTTGTGTAGGCTGATGATTAAATGACTTCCTTGGTATCTCATTTCAGCCTCTGCACTCACGTACCTTCACAATAAGAGGATAATTCACAGGGACCTCAAGCCAGAGAACATTGTGCTCCAACAGGGAGAAAAAAGGGTTTGTCACAAGCATGTGTGTGTGTGTGTGTGTGTGTAATGTTTGTGCGTCATTTCTCTATTTTTCCTTCTAAATGGACTGTAAAAATGTATTATTGTCGCAGCAGCAGAAATCAAAGCCTCAAGCAACAAACAAAGTATACTGAAGTTATTAACAAAGTGCTTGGAAACTGTTAATATTTTTATGTGCAGATCATGCTGTGGGAAAACGTGGAAATTTATTATCTTAGTTGAAATAATTTCTGAAAATCCACAGGCAACAAGTGTACAGGGAAGATCTGTCACCCCTAACCTCTGGGGTGCCATTGACCCAGTTATCCCCATAATTGTCACTTATGAGCATATGTAAAATGTGTTATTTTTTCAAATCAGTTTATTTGACATCTGTAAATGTTTCCTACATACCCCTTCTTGTTTTTTCTTCCAGTTAATTCATAAAATCATTGACTTGGGCTATGCTAAGGAGCTGGATCAGAGCAGTCTCTGCACATCATTTGTTGGGACCCTACAATATCTGGTGAGTTCTACACTCTAGCTTGTAAAAATCTGAAATGCTGACACACACACACGTGACACAATAAAAGTTATTAATTCAGACTCTTTAAGCCTCTGTAGAATTGTAAAAGATTTCGCATTACTTACAGTAATCATTTAATCATGCAGATATTTTGAATCAGGTCTCCATCTGCTTTCTCCCTCTCTGTATCCCTCTGTCTTTTACACACTTTGTAACAGGCTCCAGAGTTGCTGGAACAGCAGAAGTACACAGTTACAGTGGATTACTGGAGTTTCGGGACCTTGGTGTTTGAGTGCATCACTGGCTTCAGGCCATTTCTGCCCACCTGGCAGCCTGTACCCTGGTACCGTTTACTCCAACACCACCTTGTCAGAACCTGATTTTCAGGAATGCCATTCCCACATTGTCACTGAGAGGCCCACGCCCATGCGTGAACTTTAGTGTTGTTAATACCTTGATTTTTGTGAAAAGGTCTTAGAAGCACAGGAAATTTCCATATATTTCTCAGTCACATATTACATCAGACAGACAGGAAACACCTAGAGTAACAAAGAATTTTGTTCCAAGCCACCCACTTCCAAAGTAAAAAAACAACAACTTTTATTCGTTCTCAAAAATAGGGAATGCATATGCCCCTATGGTCCTTTATTGTTTTTTACATCCTGTTTTTCATGACTTTGAGATGCGATAATACAGCTTGAATATCCTGCTTTTGTGATTTATATTATTTCTAAGAAATAGTTGGCTTTAATATAATTTTTTTAGCCAAATAAATTAAACCATAATCCCTTCAAAGGACTGAGACACCAATACTGGCGCCAGTGTATATATCATTTAAACTCTAGGTAAAATAAATCTTCTCATGTTTATAAACGTTCTCTGTGTCCAGGCATAATAAGCTGAAACAGAAGGATGAAGATGATATTGTGGTCTATGAGGATTTGAATGGTGAGGTGCACTTCTCCAAACATCTCCCACACCCCCACAACCTCAACAAGTGAGTGCTTCCTAGAGGCAAGACGGTTGTGTGATATGCCGCAGTGCTGGTTTCATAGGTTAATAACTAATCAGCCAGCTCAGTGCAATTATGTGTTGATTATGTTCAGCTTAACTTTAAATTTTAACTGTACAAAACACTGTTCACACCATTTAATGCCTACATGAGCCTGAAGCAGAACTTCAAAACTTACTTATTTTAAACCAAAGACAGGAATTTTAAATTACATATTTACAGTGATGGGCATAACGGCACTATAAATAAACGGCGTTACTAACGGCGATACTTTTTTCAGTAACGAGTAATCAAACAAGTTACTGTTTCCCCCGTTACAACGCCGTTACCATTTGTCACGGCTCATGGCCGCGGGTTAAGGAAAAGGAGGGAGATGCTCTCAGCAGTTTAAAGATTTTAATGAAAAGAATAACACTTAATAAACACAGAACACGAAACACAAGACACACAAG
>JBBKCR010068605.1:0-10183 GCA_037577295.1 Ladigesia roloffi | reverse complement strand
ATCGTACCGTACCGATATCCAGATATCTGGCATGAAAATCGAGATATGAAAATTTGTCCATATCGTTCAGCCCTAACGGACACTGTGTAGTCCTTCAGAAAAGTATGATGACTTTCAAGGTTCAATAGCAAGCCACAGGATCTTGATTCAAATTTAAGAACCTATCCGCAAAAAAGGTAAGTACTGTAAGAAGATAACCAGTACTGGAGTGGCAGGGTGCTGGATGTGGAACTGCACAAAAAGCTATTACAATTAGTATACATGTTTTCTTTTCATGTTCACATTTATATCAATGCTCACCAGAACAGTGTGTGGCACTCACATTGTATGATTGGCAGTGTCGCTGTTTCCACTGGACAAGCACAATTTGAGCAACCACTAGCGTGGCGATGAGGATCAGAACCATCTCTGCATGCATGGCTTCGTGACCTCTGTGCTTGACATGCAGCTTCTCATGCTGCACTCTAGAGAAGTACAACCATATGAGTTACAGGATATATGTTACAGGAACACAGCTAAACAAACAACAAAGAAAACTTTAAAGCATTTAAAAGTCAACAGAACTGATGTAATATTAGTAACAGGGGAACAGCATTAACTCAAGAGTAAAGTTTTGTGGAGGAATAATGATTCAGACATGTTTTCCAGGTTTTGGTCCTGCAGTAAATGAAGCTATTTTAGATTAATTTATTTTGCAGCAACAGTCTGGGGAAGGCCCATTCCTGTTTAAGCGTGACTGTGGCCCTGTGAACAAAACATGTTTGTCTGATGAGTTTGGTATGGAGGATCTCCAGAGGCCTGTTCAGAATCCTGACCATAACCTTGGATTAGGTGGCGTATCATGCAACTTCACAGCCTGACCTCAAAAAAGCTCTTTTTACAGAAAACAATTCACAGTCACATTACGAATTGCGTTTAATATAAAACTCATCAGAAGTCCCAAAATGTGGGCTCTTATGCTTACACAGCAGGGACCGACTGAATATTAATAAAATGTTGGAATGGGTTGACCAACAATTTTACATAGGTCTAATTGTCAAGTGTCCATAAACAAAAAACTTAATACACCAGACCTAGAACAAGTCCCGGGTGTCAAAGTCTTAAGGACGCCTTAAGGTATTTTGTTTAAGGTAAATCCCAGAACACCTCATTTTTTCATCTTATACCATGGACAATAAAATAATATGTCAAAAAAGTAACAGAAGTGTAGATTTTTATAACATTTGTGTTGTAGCTCCAATATGCAGATCGCCTGATCAACTGCATTAGAAGGTAGAAATTGGCACCCTATTCTATTCCTCTTCCCGTGTGCTCGACTTGAACACTGACGTTGAGTACACTAGGGATCTGCATTGCAATAGTCAGACAAAAATAATCAATACCCTTGACTCCTCAGACCAAGCCTGACTGATGCACTTAGGCATCAAATTCACCTTAACAGGCCAGAAAATAAAATAATACTTACTTCCAATTTTCTCTGTAAGACATTTTCAATGGATCTTCCTGTAAGGAAAACACATGAAGAATTTCATTTCGCTAGTTCTACACAAAATAGACAAATGTCTTCTAATACTTTGTCACTTTAGGTTAAGACCGGAAGCTTTCACCACTTTCTGAATCTGAGGAAAAAAAAACTTGTACTTGACTTTTACATTTCCACCCTCCCTTTTGGCTGTGTGAATAGCTGGCACACAGAAAGGTATGCTATGAACTGTGTACTGTGAATTGTAATTTGTATTTCATTACTTAAAATAACTGCATATTTTAGTGACAAAACATATGACAATACACACACATACATTGTAAAGGCAGAACGTGCACAGTAGTAATGTAAGGGCAGCAAAACAATAGAATAAAAGCTATAAAACTACTATACCGGAAAAAGTACACTATACAAATTGTACGTAAATATCAGCAGACATATGTGTGTATGCTTATAAACTCCAGGTGGTTGTACCGTAAAATTATTTTGTAAATAATAAAAAGCGTCTAAACACGTTATTGTTCATTAAGTAAATAATCAGCTCTCACCTTTAGGTTTTGCTGTATTTAGCTTTACATAAACGTTTATATACAAAACTAGCCAATCTGCTAAACTCCCTAACGGAACAATCTGCCCTTATGTGAACCTAACACGCCAACAGCGACCGAAACGGACTAATTCACAAATGTTCTAACCTTTACGATTATTGTCAGAGAATGGGTTCGTTTAATGAGCAAATAAAGCACATTTACGCTGTTTTGGTCCCAAATGTATATCAACAACACAAGCAGAGTCGAACAATAAGCTAAATTATGATAAACACACGACCAAAGGGGAACATGGGTACCTGCCGAAGAGTATCACGCATTAAAAATAATAATGATCAGGTTATGTTCTATTTATATTCACTGAGGGCTACCTGAGGTTGCAGCCCAGCCATAGCTGACCAACCCGAAGTGATCTAAGAGCCGAATCTTTGTAGCGAACAAGGAGAGCCGAATCCCAGCGAGTGAGAGCCGTCTTCCCACTTTATTTCATTTCGCTGTTCCGCTCTCACTCTCAGTGGCTCATGGGCTGCCGGGGGTGTGGTGAGGCTCCAGCGGCTCGGAGCAGATGTGATTACAGTGCTGTCTGGGCTCTCCGGCAGTGAATGAGACACTAGAAGTGTTGAGCAGCAGGTCTGAGTTAAGTGTGTCAGGCGGTGGGTGGGGACTGTGCATTGTGGCGACATCAGTCCCGTCGAAGAGTTTTCTCAAAAACAGAAACCGCATCAGCCCATCCAAGCTGAGGCATCTAATTTTTGTTAACTTGCACTGAGGAAATACTTTGTGTTTACTGAGTTCGGTCGTGTTTCTGTTCTATTTGTTTGCAATGTTGTTTTGTGTATTTGTTTGCAGTTAAATTTTGATTAAAATATAAAAAAAAAGTAAGAATGCCTATTTTGTAACAGAACAAATACACAAAATTAGGAAATGATATAGCTTCTCATAAAACACTAAATGCAGAAGGGTTTATATCAACAAACAAAGCATTAAAACTTGCCAGGTTAGGCTAAAATATGAGGCTACAGGTGATAATAAACTAAGAGCAGTTTGGGAGCCGAAAGAGCCGGCTCTTTTTTGGGAGCCGAGCCAAAAGAGCCGGCTCTCTGAAAAGAGCCGAACTTCCCATCACTACCGAACACCAACACTTCTTCAGTGGAGGACTGCAGGATCATCATACTGACCCCTACCGACGCCTGAGACCACTTAAGCTGGAGGAAATAATCACACTGGTCTGGCGCATATATGCTTATTTAAACCCAAGACGTAAAAATTCCCTGCACGTTACCTTAAAAAAATAAGGCCGTGCAATATATTATTCTTTAATGCAGTTTAATGAAATACTGGTCAATGAAGTACAGGGTAAAACATTACCCATGCATTAAAGTTTACCACAGTGCAGTAACGATTACTACTTTGTCTAAGCATTAAATTATAATGTAGTGATATGTTATTGAATGTTGTGCAGTGGTTAAAGTCATTTAAAGCTTTGCATGTTACACTTTGTTTTGATGGTTCTTCATAAAAATGTTTACAGAAACTTTAACTGTTATACTAGCTGGTGAAACAGCATTAGCGTCTCTCTTCGTCTTACGATTAGGATGAAGGTCAAGGTTAAGATTAGGGTTAGGTTTCATTGAATTGGATCTTTCATATTTAATTTAGATCAAGAATACAATCAAGCATCTCAAGATTTTTCACCTTGCTAGTTCATGTCCCTGAAATTATTAGTCTCATAATTTTCAAATGATTATTCACAATGTTTAAATGACCTTGCAGCTTACCTGAGCTGCAGGTAATGACCACAAATACACATGAATTGGTGCTAATGATAGCCAAAAGGTTAGCCTGTTAGCAACCACTTGGCTAAAGGAGGGTTAGAAAATCCTGGGCATTTTGGTGTTAAATCTGTGCTGTATCATTTTGGAAGATGAAGGGTCTCCCTAGCCTGAGTTCCAGAGCAACCTGAAGCAGGGTTTCTTGAAGAATTTCTCTTTATATTTGGCTGCTGCCATCTTGCCTTCTATGCAGAAAAACATCCCCACAGCATGGTGCTGCAGAGGTGTTTCACAGTAGGGATGTTAGGCAGGTGATAAGCAATACCTGTTTTCTCCAGACATTTGTTTCTTACACTCTGGGAATCTGTATTGTACTTTATGGCATACTCCAAGTGGGCTGCCATTGGCCTTTTAGTGAGGAGTTGTGTCTGAATGGCCACTCTACAATGAAGGCCTGATTGGTGGAGTCCATTAGCTATGGTTGATCTTCTTGGTGGAGCTCCTATCTCCACAAGAGATCGCTGGAGCTCCACCTTAGTGACTGTTGGGTTCTTGATCACCTTGTGCTGCTACAGCAGTTCACAATATATTAATTTCCCTATCAGTTACCAGCCTTAAAAATCCCCAGCGATACATTCTGTTTGTGTATGACATAAATGTATTGTATGTTGAGTGAACACTGGGGATTTTGCTGGCCATTAACAATACCTATGCAGTAAATGTCAGGGAAAAAAACGGTGAGAGAAAAAAAATGTAATGCTGTTCTTTTGAGAAGCTCAATGGAAATTTTAGGGGAGGGCCCTGTGTTTTAAATAGAAAGAGCACAATAGGCATTAAGGAAACAGAAGAGAGCACAGCTGAGGTGACAGCATTCACCAAGTGAGTATTACTGCATTAGCTAATGTTATAATGTAGCATAAACCCATATTCAGATAAACTGTTACCTACCTGAATTAATGACAAAAGCAGAAATAAATTAGAATAGCAAATCCGACATTAATAGGATTAGATGGAGAGCTTACTGAATTTCTTAGCCATTGAAAATTTTGGTCCATCCAGAATCAACATTGAACTGCTATGCTGGACTACTCGATGATATTATTCCCTTTTTGGGATCTCTCTGGAGTACTGTATTACCAAAATTCAGAAAGCAGCAAGATTCAAAATGATGCTCTTTAAATGTCACCTTTTACAGGCATGAACATTATGTATATTGTAATTATACATATTGACACATGGGGAGAAATACATTTGTTCTTAAGAATAATATTGGCAGTACTAATTTGGAAATATTTACATAATCACAAGTTATATAGAAACATATATAGAGTTTTTTTTAGCATTCATGGTGCAAGACTGTAATGGTTAGATATACAGTGGTCCTGACAGTTTCTATATTTCTGCATAAATATGACACTCAAACACCATCGGATTTGCACACAAGTCCTGGATAAAAGAAAGACACTTAAAATGTAAGGTAGAATATTATACTCTGTCAATTATTTATTGAGGAAAATGTTCCAATATCATACAGCTGGTTCCCCATGCAGTTAGAAGGTTGTGGGTTCAAATCAGCTAGTCCCCACACACTGCTCCCTGGGCTGTGGTGACAGTTCCCTGCTTCACTTGGTGGGTTAAGTGCACAGAAAGAATTTCACACTGTTCACACTGTGTGTTGGGCTGTGGTGTGTTCATACATGACTATAATAGGCCATTTTATCTGAGAGTGGGAAAGGTATATGAATCTTGGTTAGCAGTTTATTTGAAGGCAAAACTGTAGGTGTTTTCAGTCAATAGATAACAATTACGTTTACTATCTTTACTATCAGTCATGTCAGGTTTTGGCTGCAGACCTTCCATAAATAGCCAGGCAAACGACCGGGCACAAACAATCCCACAGGGACTATTTATCACCAAAATCAAGATTCTAATTTGATAAGAGTGCCTGCTTTCTCACCAGTAACTGGTTCAAACAAGGAAAGCATGCCTTTAAGTATGCCTGACAGAGAGTGTTTCTGAATTGCGTCTGTTTCTGTTCTCTGTTTTCTTGGTTGTCAAGAGAGAGAAAGCCGTCTCACATGGATACAGGAAACGGAAAGGGGAGAATGTTTTAACTTCATCTCACTCAGCAGGGGATTTCATCACAGCCAGAACTTGGACAGAGACAGCCGGTCGAATCACGGCTGTAACCCAACATCAAAAGGGAGCTTCAAAAGTTTTTCTTGGACCATAGGGGCAAATCACATCTCTCTGAATTGCTGAGCGGGTATCGCACTTGGTGGGCCGCTAAGTCTGTGGGTGAGGAAGGGCATGCAGTGAAAGAAGCACTGAGATTAGTATTAAGTTACTCAAATTAGACTCCCATGCAATCTGTACATCCCATGCATGTGTATTTGCACAACACTTATGTCAACCCCTGTTTATAGTAGCAGTGGGAACTTGGGTATCATGGAAAAACAAAGTGATTTCAACTGACATGTAGCAATTGTAACCTTCTCTTGCTCCAATTTTTCTACTCCCAGAAAGTACAAAGAACTATGAACATACATAATGACTCCAGTGGTAACTGCACCAATATTGACTACCTCATGAAGCGCAACTACCTACCTATCATGTATGGCATAATTTTTGTAGTGGGTGCACTGGGTAATGTGACCTCTCTACTGGTTTATGTGGCAAATGTTCGTCCCTGGAAAAGCAGCAGCATCATATTGGTCAACCTGGCCACCACTGACCTGTTGTATATGATGAGCATGCCATTTTTAATCCTGTACTATGCGCAAGGCGACTCTTGGACACTGGGTGACTTCATGTGCCGGTTTGTGCGCTTTGGTTTCCATTTCAATCTTTATGGCAGCATTCTCTTCCTCACCTGTCTGGCTGTGTTCCGCTATGTGGCTGTGGTGCATCCTCTTCAAGCGGCCAGGATTCAGAAAAAGCGGTGGGGCTTACTTGCATGTGTCTTGACCTGGGCTCTGGCAGCTGTCCAAATGGCACCCATTTTTAACTTGATTATCACTGTTAAAGTGGACAACATAACCTATTGCCTGGACCTAGCCAGCAACAATCCAAAAGATGTATGGGGATACAGCTGGATGCTGACAGTGCTGGGCTTCTTACTACCCCTAATAGTGGTTTGTGCATGTTACATGTGCATTGCAAAAGAATTAGCAAGAGGTCCACACACTCACCGTAGGAGCCATATTCGGGCAAGAAGGCTCATAGCACTGGTGATTATTTGTTTTTTTGTTTGCTTTTTTCCCTACCATGTATTGCGCACACTGAGAATATATACAAGACTAATTCCTGATGCCTCCTGCATGCTATATAGATGTGTACATGCTGTTTATGTGGTCTCAAGGCCCATAGCAGCATTCAACACTGTCTTTAACTTGGGGCTCTACACACTGGCTGGCGATCGCTTCAAGCAAGCATTTATAGGTTGTTTTTTTTCAAATAAGTGTCGAAGAGAAACCTTTATTCGTGCAGTTAGTGGCCCACACCAGTAAAACCTTCAATTCGAACACTTCATGTCATGGCATGTAAGGAATATTATCCTAATTTACATAAGTTACTAATTTACATAATTGTACTTTGTTCCAATACTGTTAGATTAGTCTAAACACTTGTGTAAAAATATGATTGTGCTGAGATGCTGAGGGTTGTGGGAGTAAAAAAAGTGGTGGGGCTTAAATTGCAGTGCAATTCATTTTTGTTTATAACTGTTGATTGGGCTGGTTTCAGGTCGTCCTGCAAATCATAAGATTAGTCTTGCCTTTTCTTTTAACACACTTAAATCTTTGCAGTCTCACAAACTTTCTGATTTCATATGACTGAAACATTTGTAGTTGCAGAGTTGTTTAAGATCTTTACCAAGTTTCATTGAAGTGTTGTTTAATGCTGTTGTCTCTTATACCTTTAAGATTCTTCTTCACACTGAACATGATTACATGTTGCATCTTGATTTATACTTCTCAAGCATT
The DNA here is from genome assembly GCA_037577295.1 of Ladigesia roloffi. Classification (NCBI taxonomy): domain Eukaryota; kingdom Metazoa; phylum Chordata; class Actinopteri; order Characiformes; family Alestidae; genus Ladigesia; species Ladigesia roloffi. Next base: position 2,397 of record JBBKCR010068605.1, on the reverse strand, counting down.
GGTAATGTATTTTTTATGACACCAAGATTTTTATTTTATTTTAAGACCATTAATATCAAAAACCTTTATTTACTTTATGTTCTTCTGCTTTATTCTGCCTGCCTGTGTTAATTGTACTTAATGACTCCACTTATGTATATTTTTGTAAATTAAAAATGTTTGCATGCATGTCAATTACATTAAACAAAAATGATTGCAAATTCTTGTTTTTCTTCCCTGTATTGTGATCCAGAGCATTCACAATGCCTATGAGTTAAATTGATTTGCTAAATTTGTTAAAAGGAAGGTAGGTGAGTTTCAGTGACAGTGTTCAAATATACACATCCATTCACACACACACACGCAGGTAAATTATACATTTAAGGCACAAATAATGTGTTTTTTATAGTATTCTGACAAATCCTTTTTTTTTTATTGTATTTGGGAACACACACACGCATATATATATATATACACACACATGCGAATACAAATATTTTTTAAAGTATCTTAGGTTATCTGGGTAAACTAAATCAATCATTGGCACAAAAAAAATACAAAATGTCAAACTTGTTGGCCAAGGGGATTAGCCAGATATAAAGCATGCTTGGTGATTTCCTGATACCTGATATCAAGCAGTTTGAGCTTGATGACAACATGGAATTAAATTAAGGAATTACATTTCCCTTAAAGTGGTATTATAGGTATTTTTTAATACTTTCTTTACCTGCAACAAGATGTTTTATGTATTACACAGAAGTACTTAACAGAACACAATTTCACAGAATTTACAGAGAAGCAAGTGTGTATAATATGCCATGGCCCGGTAGGAGAGGGATTATTTTTTTTTTTTTGTGCTAATTTCTGTGTATTTGGGGACTCGTGAAGGCAGCGCAACAGGGACCTTTTGTCACCCCTCTCAGCTGTCTTTGCAGTAGATGGTTGTTGCCACTGTTTGGGGTGCTCCCAAAAGTTGCTGGGGGAAGGACAGAGGACTACCACAGGGATATCGAGCTTGGAAAGACTGAGCGGGGAATTTGAGTCCTTCGAGTGATGGCACCAAAGCCAGAGGGAAACAACGTTTTTGTGAATCTCCCCTCTTTTTCAGCTTCGTGTCTATTGCTGAGATGGACAATAGGGGAAGACTGCCTTAGACAACAATGGCGCAATCAATCCGGCATTGAGGGAGGTGGCTTCCATGATTTGAGAATCCAGCCCAGTGTTGTAAAGATGCACCAAATAAAATGTATTCTGGCAATGAAATGCACAGATAATTATTTCAGCTAAAATTTGGATACTCTGTACAATGTAAAAAAATACAAGCAGGCCTAACTCACAGCATAACAGGAGAACCAGAAGGTAGCATCAAGGAAGGGATATCACTGACCCATTGCTCCATTGTCAAGAAACCAGTGTAAGGGTGTACGAGGAACAACGTCTCAGATTACTTTAATTATTTATATCCAAGAAATTCTAGATCTGCATGTTTTGTTCCTTTTATCTAACATGGAAAAAAAAAAAAAAAAAAAACTTATTACCAAAGGATTGACCGAAAAAAACTGTCACGGTACGGTGTACCCAAAGGGAAGGAAAGGGGAAGGACGCCACAGAATTAAAAGCACAGGTTTTAATGAAACACAATACAACTGAAAGTACAGACACTTGAGCTCATAACGGGGAAACAGAACAAACTCAGGAACCAAACACACACATCCAATATGAAGACAAGGGACCAGTGCTCCTCAAACAAACAAAAGGTAACCAGGAGCCCCGGGTAGAGGACACCCATAACGCCGGGGCAACCCAGAACAGGAAACCATGGGGACTGACAGACCGGTCAAGGAACCAACCAAAACTGGGAGGAACACGGGTCTACACTGGGAACAGGGAAAACAGGGTTAAACACAGAACATAACAACCTACCAGGCTCGTGCTCCCCAAACGAACAAACAAACTAGAAAACTAATCAGGCTCGCCTTAGCTCAAAAGGGAGTCAGACCCGGAGCTAGAGGAGAGAGAAGCCCAGACGGATCCGGCGGGTACTGAGAATGGGGGGGGGGGACACAAACCTGCGGACCTGGAGACAGGACAACCAGGGAACAACAAAACGATCAAACACAAGACACCATACACACGTCAGGCGTATGGGAGAGAGCTCCGACACAGACGAACCGGAACGGGGGGGGGTCAGGAACGGGAATCCAACTGACAGCAGACAGGGTCCAGGGAAACATGAACACAAGAACTGAAAAGACAACAGGAAACACCGCACACACACCAGAAAACACAAAACTCGAAACCTAACACAGGAACAGGAACCAGAACAAGGCAGAATAGACAGGGATGGGGACACAGACAGACCCTAGCTCTCCGCTAGACCAACGTGCTCCTTGAACCGAATCAAAGAGCAAGCTGGCC